>BOPN01004309.1:20000-25000 GCA_017312705.2 Penaeus japonicus | reverse complement strand
CCAAAAGAAGTACTGTGAAATTGTCTGTTGAAATAAGATGGTGTTTGGGTGAAGGGGTGGGGAGGAATGTGCGGGTGGAAGGATGTGTAAACACACACATACATACAGAAACACATCTCTCTCTCTCTCTCTCTCTCTCTCTCTCTCTCTCTGTATATATATATGTATATATATATATATATATATATATATATATATATATATATATATATATGTGTGTGTGTGTGTGTATACAAGTCCTTCCACCCTTACAATCTCCCTCACCCCTTCACCCATACACCGTCTTATTTCAACAGACGATGATGTATACATATGATGTATACATGTATACATATGTGTATATATATGTATATATATATTTATATATCTATATATTTTATATTTTATGTATATGAATATATATGGTTATGTATATATATATGTATATATATATATATGTATATATGTATGTATGTATGTATGTATGTATGTATATATAAACAAATATACATACCATATATACATTCCTCACGTAACTAAAAGTACAAAAATGCGAAATCTAAATGATGCAAAACGACTCGAGGCCGCCATCAACAATGACAAGGCCCGCCATGTTGCTAAGGAGCGAGCGAGGCACAGGCGCTGGGACGAAAGCTGGCGTGCGCAGGATCCGGTGTCATGACGATAGGAGTTGAGAGATGCAAGGAGGATGTGCATGATGTTTTCTCATGACTCATCTTGACAAATGACGAGGAAAAGGATAGTGCAACGGAGGGATAGACGCATGCACTCACGTGCGCACACGCAAACACAGTGTGATAAAGAGAGAAAAAAGGAGAAAGAGAAAGAGAGAGAGAGAGGGTCGATAGAAAGAGAGAGAGGGAAGATAGAAAGAGAGAGAGATACAAAAAGAAAAAGAGAGAGAGAAGACAGAAAGAGAAAGATAGAAAAGAGAAAAGATATAGAGAAAAAAAGAGAAAAGAAGAGAGCGCGAGAGTGAGAGAAAGGAAAGTATCTCAATCTTCTGCGCTGTATCTCCTCCACTTCCCGTACCCCATCACCCACCCTCCACCCCCACCACGACCCCACCCCCGGCCCCACCCTCCTCCCCCACCCGGACCCGCAGATCAAGCATTCCATCCTTTTAAACGGATGCCAACGCTTGCTCAAGTCGCTTTCGTAGCCTCCACTGCTTCAATCAAACTCGAACCTTGGCTCTGTTTCATTTCACTATAAAAAGATACGTTTTTCTTCTTCTTTTGTGAAATGGAAAATGCGTTCCCTTCAGATTCCAGACAAGAACCTGTAAGTGCAGTAAATGGAGAGAGGGATAGGGTAGGATAAGGTAGGGTATGGTAAGGGAGAGAGAGAGAAAGTGAAGGAGAAAGAGAGACAGAGAGAGAGAAAGAGCGAACGAGAGACAGAAAGAGAAAGAGAGTCAGAGAGAGAAAAAGAGCGAACGAGAGAGAGAAAGAGAAAGAGCGAGAGCGAGGATGAGAGAGAGGAAGAGAGAGAGGAAGAGAGAGAGGGAGGGAGAGAGAGAGAGAGAAAGAGAGTGAAAGAGATAAAAAAAATAAAAAGAGATAAAAAGAGATAAAAAGAGATAGAAAGAGAGAGAAAGAGATAGAAAGAGATAGAAAGAGATAGAAAGAGAAAGAAATAGAAAGAGATAGAAAGAGAGAGAAAGAAATAGAAAGAGAGATAAAGAAATAGAAAGAGAGAGAAAGAGATAGAGATAGAGAGAAGAGAGAGAAAGAAAGAAAGAGCGAGAAAAAAAAGAAGCAAAAGCAAGAAAGAAAGAAAAAGATAGAAAGAAAAGAGAGGGGCAGAAAGAAGTGGCATTTTCTCGACAAGGGGAAAGGAGGTCGCCGTATTTGTGGTCACCCTGCCCGCATGCCGAAGTTGGTACTAGGCTTTGCTGTCTCTTTGTTTGTTTTTATGTATCATGAATGTCATGTATTATATACTAAGACTACATGTTAAGATATAGTATCAGCGTGCAATCAAACTTGATGATGTAATGTACAATAGCATTAATTCATTGAGGTATTCATATGTCTGTATGTCGTATGACTAAATATGGTTCATTGATACGCCACGGCGCTTTGCGTAATAATCTTAAATGAAGACATCAGTGTCTCAAAGAGGGCCATTGTTGTGTCCTCTTTCGTGTGTATTGTAATTCCTCGTTTCATGAAATTTCTAGGAAGCTAATCTATTTTTAGATTCTTTCTATCTCTTCTCTTCTCTTCCTCTCTTTGACTCTTTCTCTCTTTGACTCTCTCTATCTCTCTCTTTCTTTCTCTCTTTCTTTCTCTTTCTCTTTCTCCCTCTCCCTCTCCCTCTCCCTCTCCCTCTCCCTCTCCCTCTCTCTCTCTCTCTCTCTCTCTTTCTCTCTTTCTCTCTCTGCTTTTCTCATTGTCTTCCTTTCTTTCTCCCGTTCTGTCTCTCGTTCCTTCTCCTCTCCTTCTGACAAGCGGCTTGTCTTCGCCTCTGTCAGTGTTATTCTCAAAAGGAGGTGGAGGGGGGGATAAAACAAAGGAAAGGAAAAAGGAAAAGAAGAAAACGGGGAAGATGAGGAATAGAGAAAGAGAGGATGAAGAAAGTTACACGCTAGAGGAAGGTGTGATATGCAATTCACAAACCATATATATGACTGTAAATAACTGCCAACCATTGTTAAGTGCTAGAAGTGGCGTTGTTTTTTTATTTTTTTATTTACGACCTTAGTCTCTCTCTCTCTCTTTCTCTTTCTCTTTCTCTTTCTCTTTCTCTTTCTCTTTCTCTTTCTCTTTCTCTTTCTCACTCTCACTCTCACTCTCACTCTCACTCTCACTCTCACTCTCACTCTCTCTCTCTCTCTCTCTCTCTCTCTCTCTCTCTCTCTCTCTCTCTCTCTTTCTCTTTCTCTTTCTCTTTCTTTCTTTCTCTTTCTCTTTCTCTTTTATACATGTGCATGTTGTGTGTTTGTGCGAGTTTTTCTCCATCTCTCTCTCCTTTCTCTTTCTCTCTCTCTCTCTCTCTATCTATCTATCTATCTATCTATATCTGTCTAACATTCTTCTACTCTCTCTCTCTCTCTCTCTCTCTCTCTCTATCTATCTATCTATCTATCTATCTATCTATCTCTGTCTAACATTCTTCTTCTTCTCTCTCTCCCTTTCTCGCTCTCTCTCTCTCTCTCTCTCTCTCTCTCTCTCTCTCTCTCGCTCACACTCTGTTTAATCTTCTGTCAGTGTCTCCATTCACTCGCTGAGGGGAAAATCGTCTCACTCACCCAGCGTGATGTTTTCGGCCTTCTCGTTGGAGTCCGGCTTCTCGCGGTGGTTGTTGTGGTAGCGCCGCCGGCCAAACCTGCTGACGCGTTGCTGGTGGTACCTGTGGATAAACTTGTTGATGGTGTAGTCATCGAGCTCCCTGTGGAGTTTGTACTGAAAGTAGGCCTTGGCGGCTTCGGCCCCGAACTTGAGCGCATACTTGGCAATCTTCATCTTCATGTAGGCCCCTAGGAGTGTCTTGGCTGTCTTCCCGACGGCCAGGCCGCCCAAAGCGCCCGCCCCGAACTTGCCGCCCATTCCGTGGTAGCCGCCGTAGCCGCCGTAGCCGCCGTGACCGTGACCGAAGCCGTGGATGTGCGAAGGGTTAAGGAACTTGCTCTTTTTGGCGGCTTTGTGGGCGACGTATCCGGTGACGGCCTTGTTCACGAGGTCCTTGACTTTCTCCTTCTTCGTCTTCTTCCTCTTGGGCATCGGGAACCCTCCTGCGGGATACCCGGCGAATCCCCCTGCTGCATAGCCGGCGGCAGGGAACCCGGTGGCGTATCCGCTTGAAGAGTATCCTCCCGCCGAAAAGCCCCTCGAAGGGTATCCTACGGCACCGTGGTATCCTCCGTACCCATATCCAGTCGAATAGCCTGTGCTACCTGGATATCCTGGGTAGCCTCCTACAGGTTGAAAACTTCCAGGATATCTGCCACCTGGTTGTGTCCCAGTTGTGTATCCTGGAACGGGCTGAAGGCCGGATGGGTATCCTGTAGCAGGTCGTGTGTTTCCAGGATACCCAGAACCTAGCTGTGTCCCAGTCGGATATCCTGGAGCGGGTTGAGGTCCAGCTGGGTATCCTGTCCCAGGCCGTATGCCCCCAGAAACTGGATTTGTCCCAGTTGGGTAGCCACTATGAGGGATTGTACCACTTGGGTAGCCGGCAGGAGAAGCTGGTTGCGTCGGATACCCTGGTTTAGGATTGTAAGGTTGTGAGGGGTATCCTGGCTGCGTGGGGTAACCAGGCCTTGTTCCCGTTGAGCCAGTGGAGACGCCCGTTGCAACACCAGCTCCTGTTGCGCTCGTTCCAGTGCCTCTGTTGTTTCCAGTGTTCCAGCCATATGAGCCTCCTCCAGCGCCACTTGTACCGGTGCTGCCCGTTGCAACACCAGGTCCTGTTGCGCTCGTTCCAGTGTTCCAGCCATATGAGCCTCCTCCAGCGCCACTTGTACCGGTGCTGCCCGTTGCAACACCAGGTCCTGTTGCGCTCGTTCCAGTGTTCCAGCCATATGAGCCTCCTCCAGCGCCACTTGTACCGGTGCTGCCTGTTGCAACACCAGCTCCAGTTGCGCTCGTTCCAGTGCCTCTGTTGTTTCCAGTGTTCCAGCCATAGGAGCCTCCTCCAGTGCTACTTGTACCGGTGCTGCTGCTACTTCCGCTACTGCTCGAGCTAGAGCTACTACCGCTACTACTGCCACTGCTACTTCTGCTACCGGAAGAGCTGCTTCTTCTGAACCATCCACCAGAACTTCTGCTGCTGCTGCTGCTGCTGCCACTGCTGGACGATGACGAGGAACTCGAACTGCTGGATCTCCTGCCGAGCCACCCACTTCCTCTCGATCGAGATGAAGACGACCTACTGGAGCTCCTCCTCGCCGGGGACCTCTTCTCCCTCTTTAGCTCTTTGGCGACGTTATCCTCTCCTCTTTCTTCTTCTTCTCCCTCTCCGTCCTCACCTGCGAGTTCGGAGAGCAGGAGTGC
>BOPN01004309.1:0-10000 GCA_017312705.2 Penaeus japonicus | reverse complement strand
GCTCTATCAGTTCCTGCAGTTGACTAAAATTGTAGTATGGAGTCTATATCAGCTCATTATTTTCTTTATACTCAGTGTGATAAAATTATTGCTGTTTTATGGGAGGACAAAAGTAACTTTATTTTTTTTTGTATTTTAGTAATTTCCCTGAATGAATATGAAATATATAGCCATCCACAAAGAAAATATTATGAAGAGGTAGAGAAGAGGAAGGAAACCTGTGCTTATGACTGAGTGCCACAATAAAAAGCATCATTACTGGCACAGGGGCACATTGTAAACAATGGGTATGGTTTTTTGAGCTCACCTTCCTCTTCTCGTTCTACCTGCACATCCTTCATCGGTGGTACTTTAGAGCAAGAGGTTAGAAACTTGCTGTGTGCCATCACTATAAAGATAATGCTTTCTAGAGACTGTAGATGGGTGCCATTCAAGCCTCTCTCCTGCTGGTGCTAGAAGAAAGTGCCATCTAGTTTTGGATGTTAGGTGATATTCTCTTGCTCTCATCATCACCACTCATTATTCATGGCACAAAAAAAAAAAGCGATCCAAAATCCCCAAATATCATGTACGTCATGATGCCCATTGTCAGGCCAAAAGCTCCTGTGTCATGTATGTCATGACACTGGGTAATGCTATGGGTAAACAATAATTGTCTGCTCAAAAATAACCATATTCTTACCTTGGCTCTAGTTCTCTTGCAACATTCTTTGCTTTTTTCCACTCTGTCCTGGGTTATAAAGGCATCAATGGCTTCTTTGATCAAGTCTCCAGCCAAGAACAGCTGGGCGGCTGTATTATATCTCTTAATCTCAAGCAAACGAGGACCTACAGAGGTTGAAAATCACAGTTAACAAACAATAACGATAAGTAAATTACTCATTCAACTTAAACCTAAAATAACAGTGAAAATCATAGGATTTCAAAATAATCTAAATTCTAAAGTAATTATTCTTTATCATTATAGTGTCATCACATATTTTTTTATATCTGGTGATACTTACAAGTATATATATATATATATATATATATATATATATATATATATATATATATATATATATATATATATATATATAAATAAATAAATAAATAAATAAATAAATAAATAAATAAATATATATTTATATATAATACACACACACACATATGTGTGTGTGTGTGTGTATTTATATATATATATATATATATATATATATATATATATATATATATATATATATATATATATATATGTAAGGCTTGCACATCTCAAAATACCCAAGTAAAATGTCCTGAAGCAAGAACCATAACTACCCTGTTGTTAATGGGTTAAGTATTTGTAAAATATATTTTTAAGATGTGAATTACTCACTGCTGCCGAGCAACTTCTTCTGCCTTGTCTGCCCTTTCAAGGAATTTGACTCGCCAGTTCTCCTGCTTTGCTCCATGCTTTCTCTAGCAAGGTTGTGTCACTGCTCATGGGTATACTATAAGAGTGTCATATACAATAAGCTTTCATTACAAAAGCTTTATCAGTCAAGTAAATGAAGCTCTATCATTATGTATATTCTTAAAAATCATATTTACTTCAACCAACTACTAAGGTGACTTCTGCAAACCTTGGTATAACAATCCACTGCTCTGTTATACTCTCCAGCCTCCTCCCATTGCTGAGCTTGGTTCAAGAGAGACCGACATTCCAGATCCTCTACTTAGGACTGTGCGGTCATACTCATCCTGAAGAGCACTCAGCTTATGTGGGAGGTATTCTTTGCATACCCTCAGTGCTTCAGTCCACTGGTTACTATCCTGTTAAAGATAATTATTTCATTAGAAAACATTATGTACGAAACTTAGACTATCTAATCATATGCTATTATAATTCTGTAAATGATTTCTTCTTAACCTGTTAACAATGGATGATGTGATATCACATCACGTGGTGGCAGCACTGGCTGCCAGGGATGTGATATCATGTCATGGCTTTTTGTATGGCCAGCATGCTGGGTGATTGTACGCATTGTGGGTGGCCTTGGCTTTAGCAAATAGTCTGAGGCATTAGGCCTATGCATGAAATACCCCGTTAGGTCTACATATTTTGAAATACCCAGGCAAGGTATCCATGCCAAGCCAAAAGCATTCCAGAGTTAACAGGTTAAATAAAATGGATTAAAATTCATGCAGCAATGAATTGCTGCAGTAAAAACATATCTCAACTCCAGACAGTCCCTTGACTCAAAAAGTATCACTAACCCGATAGAACTTGACTGCCAGTTCAGGCCTTTGAGCTCTCAGCAGCAGAGCTTCAGCACGTGGATAATCCCTCTCTGTAAATGCCACTTTGGCTTGTCCAACTAAGACATCACCCACAGAATCTGGATCATGGGCTTCTGCCACCCTCTGTGCACTTTCCCAGTCTTGGGCATGCACATACCTGAGGATGTAGAGAATGTCTTTTACCTCCTAATCTATATTCATATATGTGCCCACACCTTATGCTCTTAAAAAAGCACCCTATATAGTGACATTGTTACAAAAACGATTGAAACATACTCACATGAGCACAGCCTCTTTTGGCTTCCCGGCCTGGATAAACTCAGACTCTGCTTCATTATACTTGCCATCATCTTCTAATGCCATAGCGTACTTATAGTGTATATCTGGGACCTTTTGCTTCATGGCTGTACGAGCCAGCTCAAAGGCAAATTCAAACTATCAAAAGAAAAAATATCTTAGGAATATATTTACAGAATTGTTAAAATTCAAGCTTTATTTCAGGTATAATCTATCTCCCCTATAATATTTAACATTTACTTTAGATTAATAATGCAATGCAAGATCCTTTACCAATCCAGTAATTATTTTAGTCAAACTAATTTTATTGGTACAAGAAAAAAGTTTACAAACCTGCATGCTTTCACAAGCATAATCAATACACTGTTCAAGTAATCCAAATTTATTTAGAAGCTTCACAGCAGCATCTCCACGAAGCGTACGAGCCCATAGGAAAGCAACCTGTTTCCCTGCATTAGCACCACCATGTTGTTTTGCTACCTAGTATAGAAAAAAAGTAAATGTCAAATTACACCAATTCTATAATGTGGTTGACAGAAAGTGACAATAATAAAAATAACAACTTTATTATCCTGTTACTACTATATAACATACCCTATATGCATCCTCCCACATATCAACACTCCGGGTATTATTAACAGCAGCTTTCCAGTCATCTGCTGCAACATAGTGTTTTTCTGCATCTCTGTAATTGCTCTCTTGCTCTAGCTCACCAGCAAGGTGCAAGTGAGTTGACTGAACTAAATCAGGATGGTATTCTCTTACAAGCCGCATCATCTGCAATAACAATAAAAAAGTGGAATTCCAAGTGTATGTAACAAAAATAATAGTATACTTATACATAAAATAGCAGCTATAGTCTTTTCATTATGTAAAAATTTATTGAATCATCAGATATTGCCAACTTGACATTTACCTGATCATACTGCCGTTGTTTCTTGTACATAGTAATGGCAAGATCTGGTTCATGCACAGAAATGTACAGTTTTTCTGCTTCTTTGAACTTTCCTTGTCCCTCAAGGACTTGTGCTTGGTTCACATACATCACTGCCACTTCATCTGCACCCATATGACGACTGGCAAGCTGGTGAGCTCTTTCCCATTCTCCTGGATCATCACAATGAAATTTTTGCTAAATGATATACTTAATACACAATATATATAAGCTTATAACTTACACATGCATACATACTCAATCATTTAATATGAACATTTCTCCCTTGTATTATAAAAACAAACTTGCACAAACCTGCTTGGTTGTACATCTCAATAGCTTCTTTGTACATGCCACCTTTAACATAAAACTTTTCAGCACTCCTAAGGTCATTTAGTGCTGCAAAATGTTGTCCTAGCTTTAGCAGGTGAGGCTTTAGTGAAACTTCATCATCTATCACCTGGAAAAATGAAACAGGGTCATGTAAAAATCATTTGAAAGTAGGCAGTGGAAAAATCAAGCAGACCTAGTATATTTATTTATATACTTTTATATGCATACAGGTGTGTGTGTGTGTGTGTGTGTGTGTGTGTGTGTATGTGTGTGTGTGTGTGTGTGTGTGTGTGTGTGTGTGTGTGTGTGTGTGTGTGTGTGTGTGTGTGTGTGTGTGTATGTATGTATATATGTATGTATGTCACACAAAGAGAATTGTGTCATCTCCACCTAACAGAAAAATTGTAGCAGAAGAGTACAACATTATGCAAGTTATCAGAAGGAAATGGCTCATCTGGTATCATATCATAAAATCTGAAGATAGCTGGGATTTGAGAATAAATACTTCAATAACCTAAAATGCCTACCTCTATGATTTGGACAGCCTTCTTCCACTGCCGAGCAGAGATTGCTGCCTCTAGTGCCTTGAGGGTACGTCCTGCCTCAATGTAATGACTTATAGCTGCATCTGCCTGCTTGTTAGAAACTAACAAATCACCCCATTCTTCTTCAATATTCACCACCTCTGTAAATGAGTAATACACAAACTCATGGACCTGGCTTCAATATCAACAACTTATCATGATGGCTATATGCAAAACAAATCAAACCTATCAAATCATTTGAAATTGAAATTGAAAATTTACTTAAATACATCATACTGTATTTTCTGCCTAATGAATATCTATGGGAAGGAAAGGAAAAGTAAAAGGAAGGAAGGAAGGAAGGAGGAAGAAGAAAAAAAAAATTATAAAGAAGAAATGCTGTAGTACACACACATATGGAGTTTTTATTTCTTTAACAAATCCTTTAAAACAATTATTAACTGTACATAATAAAAAAAAAAAATTATAATCAAAATACCATTTCAACATTTCACTGTTGATTAGTGACAATGCAGCTGTGGATTGGAAATATTAAACTTTGCACATGTGCAGCTGTCTCATGGTATGTGTACCAGCATACACAACATTCTAAATACTAATTATGACTTTTGAATTAGTATAAAACTTTTAAGTAGTTTAACCAATTTACCCAGGACTTGGTATTTCAACCATTAAACTGTTTACCAATGAAAGTTCACATGTCAACAAGGCTGATGGTGACACCCATCATCTGTGTAAAACAATAACGGCTGTCTAGTATCTTCAGCATCAAGCCATTTCCTAAATTAGCAGATCTTATGTTGATTTTTGGTTTGATATTCAACTACTGATCCACTTAACCCATTTGTGCCGGATGATGTGCTGGCACGTTTCGTGGTTTTTGTGTCAGGCGCTGGTGATGAGATATTTGGTCAAGGCCGGCGCTCGGGGTGAGTGAGTGGACAGCCCATGCTTGCGGGTAGTGCGCTCAAAAATCCTGAGGCGTTAGGCTTATGCATTTGAAAACCCCGGCACTGTGACCATTCAGAGCCTGAATCGCCTCGGCACGAATGGGTTAACCCATTGGTCGCGGATGGCATGATATAATGTCAAGGCTGGCATCGGCGTAAACGCGGATGGCATGATATCAGAACAAGATACGCGCTGGCCCCAGCGCGGATGGCACGATGTCCTGTGGTGGTTAGGGATAACGAGGGGACGAGGGAACGCTCTACTACCGTATATTTTTTCATGAATCGTCATTTACGAACTCGTTTCCGGTTTACCTTAGGTGACCTTCCGAATGTCACCGCAAGTACTAAGTGACATAGAACCTTATTACCTTGATTTTTGTATACATATGTGTTATTATATACGTGTGGGCTTCAAAAACAAAAAACGCCTTCAAAGGCCACGTCTCCTCCCACGTCACAAAACTGCGCGTTTGGAATTTGCGAGGGAGCACCAAACATGGGACGTCGAAAGGTGGAAGAAGGTTTTGTTCTCCGACGAGAAAAAGTTTAACCTGGACGGTCCTGATGGTTTCCAACGTTACTGGCACGACAAAGAGATCCCACCGGAGACGTTTTCGACGCGACACAGTGGGGGAGGCTCCGTCATGATCTGGGGTGGGTTTTCCTTCAATGGAACAATGCAGCTTCAGGTTGTGCAGGGGCGTCAAACGGCGGCTGGCTACGTGGAAATGTTGCAGCGGGCATCCCTCCTGGCTGAGGGCCCTCGCCTATGCGGGGAAGAATGGATCTTTCAACAGGACAATGCTTCCATTCACAACGCACGCCGGACAAAGGATTTCTTCCAGGAAAACAACGTCACTCTTTTGGACCATCCTGCATGTTCCCCTGATCTGAATCCAATTGAGAACGTTTGGGGATGGCTGGCAAGGGAAGTTTACAAAAATGGATGCCAGTTCCAGACAGTGGATGCCCTTCGTGACGCCATCTTCACCACATGGAGTAATGTTCCGGCCCGCCTCCTGGAAACGCTCGCATCAAGCATGCCTAAAAGAATTTTTGAAGTGATCAACAAAAACGGCGGGGGTACTCACTACTGAGTTGTTGTTTTTCTGTTTTGACCCTTTTTTGGCTTCTTTTTTTATCATGGTCTTAAACTTTTGTCCAATCAGTTTCTGTTTGTAGCCAATGTTTGAGTAAAATGGATTAAATCTGTTTTTTTTCTTTTACTCTTCCTTTTCCTTCTCACGTTTACAAGCTCCACTTACAACGCGATTACAATCCACCAGGCCTAAATGCAAATATTTCTAATATTTCCCCTGGTCTTAAGATTTTGGCCAGCACTGTATTGTGCTGAATGGTGATTGGCTAGAATTCTGTATAAAAACCCGATCTATATTCGGTAGACACATTCAACCATGGAACCCATTCCAGGTAAGTCAAGGGAATCATTTTTTGTCACGCCACATATCGTACTGAGTTCTTATTGACCACTACATCCATTTACTTACTTGATTGTAGGAACTTCAAACTTTTTCGATGTCTCGGATGAGGAGGGAGAGGACGAATTCGAGAACTATGTCCCTCTCTCAAGAGAAACTTTGGCAGAGGAACAGAGTTCATTAGAGGAATCGTCCGACGACGACTTGGACTATGTTCCGCTGCATAACAGCAGCATTGATTCGGATGAACCTCTGTCAGAGTATGCTCAAAGGCTCAGGGTAAGGAATTCTCCAGGGACCCCCGGTTTCAAATGGAGAAAGCGGGAGAATGTTCCCAGAAAATTCGGCCTGACGGCAACACCAGGCCTAAGAGTAAACTTTACCCAATCAGACTCCCCACATAAGTTCCTCAAGGTTTTTTTCACCGAGGAAATAATGAAAATAATTGTGGAAGAAACTAACAAGTAAGTTGCCATCCCTTTTCTTTCAAAAATTATGTAAAAATCAACATTCACTGAATACATTGTCATATAAAATTCTACTGAATGTTTACCATCCATTATAGGTACGCCGAGTCCAATCCAGGTTTTGTGCGAGGGCACGAAAGGAAGTGGACGCCCGTCACAATTCCAGAACTCGCAGTGTGGGTCTCACTAAGGATAATGATGGGAATCTCTCCAAAGCCCCGCCAAGCCAAGCACTGGTCCAAGGACGAACTCCACGACAGTCCTTTTTTCTACAAACATATGCCAAGGGACAGGTATGACCAGATATCAACTTGCCTCCACTTTAGCAGTGACGGGGCAAGAGGTCAGACCAATAGGCTGTGGAAGCTCAGCCGCATTGTCGAGCTTCTACAGCAAAGTTTCAAGGAAGCATATGTTCCTCCACAAACAATAACAGTGGATGAAAGTTTGTGGAAATTCCGAGGTAGGCTCAGTTTTGTCACCTACAATCCGACAAAAAGGGCACGTTTCGGACTGAAGATCTATAAACTGTGTGTATCCTCAGGGCCTACCTGTGGATACACCTGTAGTTACAATTTATACACAGGTCAGGACAGGGGAGTTTTTCTGGCGTCACATAAGGCCGTCGGCCGAAGTGTTGGATAAGGGCTACAGCTTATATGTTGACAATTGGTACAGCTCACCAACCCTATTCCACTGGTTACAGGGGCGTAAGAAAAACGCTTGCGGCACAGTAAGAGCCAACCGCAAATTCATGCCCAAAGATTTTCCCAACAGAATGCGGCTGAACGACATGGAGAGGAGTACATCAACGGGTATGTTATGTATAAAATGGGCTGACAAAAAACAACTTTGCGTACTGTCAACTATGCATACGTCAGCCATGGTTGAAACCGACAGGGTCAATAGAAAAGGGGAGAAAGTCATCAAACCCCAGGCAGTAATAGATTATAATGAGGGTATGAAGGGGGTCGACGTAGGAGACCAGTTAGCTTCCTCTTACCCTGCGGTTAGAAGTATAAAATGGTACAAGAAGGTCTTCTTCTATCTGTTTGACATGGCACTTATAAACTCGTTCCTTCTATACAAGCAGGCAATTGTGGAGACGGAAGGAAAACGATACAAGAGGTGCCATGTATGTTATACACATGGCAGGAGGAAAATGTCTAAAGCAGAATGCAGAGTTTGCAGAGTGCCGCTTTGCGTCTTCGGGTGCTTTGAAGATTATCATAAGCTGCATTATTGACCATAAAGTATAAAGTGTATAGTGTATAGTGTAGTGTTGTATATATTGTATATAATTTTTTACATGAAATTACATGTACTTGTTTCACTCTCTTTTTTATTGACCACATCCATAACATCCGATGTCAAACTGCCTCGAGCGCGGCTTCCCACACCGCCCGAGCGTTTTCTATTACATTATCAAACTGCTTACGTGTTCTAAAGACTTCGTATACGAGTCTATAATATTGGAAAAAAAAAGTTGTTTTCAAGCTTCCCCAGTTTTCACACAAAAGGGAAAACAGATGTCAAACTGCCTCGAGCGCAGCCTCACACACCGCCCGAGCGTTTTCTATTACATTATCAAACTGCTTACATGTTCTAAAGACTCAGTATACGAGTCTACAATATTGGAAAAAAAAAGGTTTTCAAGCTTCTCCCGTTTTCCAACGAAAGGGAAAACCGATGTCAAACTGCCTCGAGCGCGGCTTCCCACACCGCCCGAGCATTTTCTATTACATTATCAAACTGTTTACGTCTTCTAAAGACTCCATATACGAGTCTATAATATTGGAAAAAAAAGTTATTTTCAAGCTTCCCCAGTTTTCCAACAAAAGGGAAAACCGATGTCAAACTGCCTCGAGCGCGGCTCCCACACCGCCCGAACGTAAAATAAATACTGTACGGACATCCGGGCCATATATGGTAATACCGCCATAAGCCTTTATACACTAATTTTAAAACCGCGACCAATGGGTTAACCTTGATTTATGTATATATATATGAGTGTTAGTATGTACATGTGTATATGTGTGTGCATTCTCTCTCTGCGCGAATATGCGTGTGTCTGTGTGCGTGTGCGTGTGCGTGTGCCTGTGCCTGTGTCTGTATGTGCGTGTGCATGTGTGTGCGCGCGTGCGTGCACATATCCTCTCTCTCTTTGCGTGTATGTATGTAGGCGTGTGTCTGTGAGTAAATTCTCTCTCTCTCTCTCTCTCTCGCTTTTTATCACATTCTCTCTCTCTCGCTTTTTATCGCATTCTCTCTCTCTCTCTCGCTTTTAATCGCATTCTCTCTCTCTCTCTCGCTTTTAATCGCATTCTCTCTCTCTCTCTCTCTTTTTATCGCATTCTCTCTCTCTCTCTCTCTTTTTATCGCATTCTCTCTCTCTCGCTTTTTAGCGCTTTCTCTCTCTCTCTCTCTCTCTCTCGCTTTTTAGCGCTTTCTCTCTCTCTCTCTCTCTCTCTCTCGCTTTTTAGCGCTTTCTCTCTCTCTCTCTCGCTTTTAAGCGCTCTCTCTCTCTCTCGCTTTTTAGCGCTCTCTCTCTCTCTCGCTTTTTAGCGCTCTCTCTCTCTCTCTCTCACTGTTTATCGCATTCTCTCTCGCTTTTTATCGCTTTCTCTCTCTCCCCCCTCCCTCCCTCCCTCTCCCCTCAAATTTACCGTGCTGTAGTGACGTCATATCCATTTACCCCATTCCCTGTTCCAAAGTCACCTCATATTACGTGATTGGTTGGAATGTCACGCCACATATGTACTGAGTGCTGATT
>BOPN01004308.1:115000-117500 GCA_017312705.2 Penaeus japonicus | reverse complement strand
TTTTTTTTTTTTTTTAATCTCTCTCTCTCTCTCTCTCTTTTCCTATTCCCCGACGTCCTACCGGTTTTTCTTTTAGTTTCTTTTTCTCTTCCCCTCCCACTTCTTTCTCTCTCTCTCTCTCTCTCCTCTTTTCGACACACACACACAGACACACACACACAGACACAAACACACACACATACACAGACACATACACACACACACACGCACACACACACACAGACACACGCACACACACACACACACATACACACACACACACACACACACACACACACACACACACACACACAGACACACACACACACACACACACACACACGCACACATATATGTGTGTGTGTGTATACGTATATATAAAGGTATATATATGTATATATATATAATATATACATATATATATATATTATATTATATATATGTATATATTTATATATATATGTATATATATATGTATATATATATATATATATATATATATATATATATATGTATATATATATATAAGTTCGTTAAACACTTCTTCGCGAAAAAAGAGAATCCTTTGTTCTATCTTGAGTTCGCGCGCTTGTCAGTTTGTTTGTTTGTTTGTTCTCGTTCTTTGTGTAGGTTTACCAATTTGTGTAAATTTAGTTGTTTGTTTGTTTGTTCTTTCCTGGTCTTGTGTAGGTTTGCAATTTGTGTAAATTTAGTTGTTTGTTTGTTTGTTTGTTCTCGTTCTTTGTGTAGGTTTGCAATTTGTGTAAATTTAGTTGTTTGTTTGTTTGTTTGTTCTCGTTCTTTGTGTAGGTTTGCAATTTGTGTAAATTTAGTTGTTTGTTTGTTTGTTTGTTCGACGAAAATGGTAGATGGTAGAAAAACAGAGGGAATACATCACGAAGCAGAATCCAAGAAGAAGAGGAGGAAAAAGAAGAAAAAGAAGAAGAGGAGTAAGAGGAGGAGGAGGAGGAGGAGAAGAAGAAGAAGAAGAAGAAGAAGAAGAAGAAGAAGAAGAAGAAGAAGAAGAAGAAGAAGAAGAAGAAGAAGAAGAAGAGGAAGAAGAAGAAGAAAAACAGGAGTAGGAAAAGCTGGTGGAGGAGGAGGAGGTGGAGGAAAAGGAAGAGGAGAAGAAGAAGACGAGGAGAAGGAGGCGAAGGAGAGATGAGGGGGTGAGAGGGAGAGGAAGAGGGAGGGGAGGATAAGGGGAGGGGGAGGGAGGGGAAGGAGGGGAGGTGACCAAGAGAAGGAATGAACTTTTCAAGGTCGAGCCCGTCGCTTGATCGCTACCTCACCCCCTCCTCCCTCCCTCCCCTCCTCCTCTCCTCACCCTCGTCTCTCTCTCTCTCTCTCTCCCTCTCTTTCCCTCCCTCCCCCTCTCTATCTCTCCTTCTCCCTCTTTCCCTATCCCTCATTCCCACCCTCCCTCTCTCCTTCATCCCCTCCCTATCTCCCCTTCTCTCACTCCCTCCCTCCCTCACCCTCTTCCCCTCCTTTCCTCCCATCTCCTTATCCTCCCTCTCTTTCCTCTATTCTCTTCCTTTCCCTCTCTAAAATCCCTCTCACCATACTCTTTCTTCCCCCTCCACATCACCATCCTTCCCTCCCTCCCCCTCCCCCCCCCCCTCTCACACACAACACATGGCTCACCCACATGGCATGCGGAGGCCAGTTGTACCCTGACAGAAACATATGTAAACACAGACACGTTCTCACACAAAGAGAGGAAGAGAGGTGGGAGAGAGAGAGAGAGAGAGAGAGAGAGAGAGAGAAGGGGGGGGGAGAGATAGATAGATAGATAAATAAATAGAGAGTAAGAATGCTCGATATCCTTTTCAAAACGCATCATTCATAATGCAAAGAGGGGGGGGGGGCGGAAGATGGATATATATTAATATTTATCAATATATTAAAAATGGTGAAATGAGAAAATGAACAATAATATTATTAGAAATACAGATAATGATAATGATAATTAATAACATCATTATGATAATTAGCATAATGACAGTGACGATAAAAGCGCCAACACAGGTGACGTCCTTAGCACAAACAACAAACAAAAAGGATAATCAATGTAGAGAAAGGACCCCGTTTAGGATGAAGGATTTTGCAAAGCATTCAAAGCATTCATTGCATTCAAAGCAAGGGCGTCGCTTGCAGATCCTACACTGGAGGAGTATTTTTGAGTTTCGAGTTTTAAGCGCCTTGTAGTGGGGGGAGGGGGGGGGGGGGGAGGAGGGACGGAATGAAGGAGGGAGGGATTGAGGGAGGAGGGAGTGGGGAGGGAGGGATTGAGGGAGGGAGGGAAGGGATGAAAGGGGGAGGGAGGGATTGAGGGAGGGATGGGGGAGGGAGTGAAGGAGGGAGGGAGGGAAGGGATGAAAGGGGGAGGGAGGGAAGGGAGGGAGGGGGAGGGAGTGAAGGGGGAGGGAGGGAAGTTGTGAAGAATGGAGGGAGAGAGGGAGGAAAAAGGAAAAGGAGAGAGACACAGAGAAAAGGAGAAAGGGAAGGAGGGAGGGAG
>BOPN01004308.1:100000-102500 GCA_017312705.2 Penaeus japonicus | reverse complement strand
ACACACACAAGCAAACACACACACACACAAACAAGCACACACACATACGAACAAACACACACACAAACAAGCACACACACACACGAACAAGCACACACACAAGCAAGCACACACACACAAACAAACACAAACAAGCATACACAAACACAAACAAGCACACCCACACAAACAAGCACACACACACAAACAATCATACACAAACACAAACAAGCACACACACACAAACACACGCACTCCCCCAAATCGGGACTCTGGTGAAGCCATTAGAGTTGCATTAATAACATCAGTGATAACGGTTACTATGACTGTCGTCTGTTTTATGGCGGACCTCGATGCTACAGTTCAAAGATGAATTGCAGGGAGGGAGGGGGGGAGGGGAAGGAGAGGCAGGGAGAGGGAGGGAGGGAGAGGGAGAGGGAGAGGGAGGAAGAGAGGGAAGGAGGGGGGAGGAAAGAGAGGTAAGGGAGGAAGGAAGGATGGGAGAGGAAGGGAGGGAGGGCGTGGGAGGGAGAGGGAGGGAGGGTGGGGGGAAGGAAGGATGGGAGAGGGAGAGGGAGGGAGGGAGGGAGGGAGGGAAGGAGGTAGAAGAGAAAGTTAGAGAGAGATAGAGAGAAAGGGGGGGGGGGAGAGGAAGGAAAGGAGAGAGGGGGGAGAGGGGGGGGAGGAAGCCCCCAAAATACTTCGAAATTCGGCTTCTTTGCGTCGTCAGGCGAAGCAGTTTCGAGAAATTTCTGTTAGTTATAGTCACAGTGTTTATATAACTGTGCGTGCTCTTTTATTTGGGTGTTTTTATGTGTCTATTTATTGGTTAATTTGCCTGTATGCTTATCTATCTTTATATCTATCATGTTATTTCTCTCTCTCTCTCTCTCTCTCTCTCTCTCTCTCTCTCTCTCTCTCTCTCTCTCTCTCTCTCTCTCTCTCTCTCTCTCCCTCTCCCTCTCTCACCTCCTCCTCTAATGATTTTTGTTTTCTGCACAAACATATGCTTTGAAATTGATGGTGATAAACCTTGACATATTAAAGATATACCAGACACAACTGCTGGCCGTAAAGTTTGTGTTGGTGATCGTAAAGGCACTGATAGTTGGACAGACAGACACAAAGATAGATAGATAGATGGAGATAGATAGATAGATAGAGAAAGAGAGAGAGAGATAGAAATAGAGATAAAGATAGATAGAGAGAGATAGATAGATAGAGATAGATAGAGAGAGAGAGAGAGAGAGAGAGAGAGAGAGAGAGAGAGAGAGAGAGAGAGAGAGAGAGAGAGAGAGAGAGAGAGAAAGAGAGACGAAAGGAGAGGAGAGAGAAGGAGAAGGAGGAAGAAGGAAGCAGGATAAGAGGACGAGAAGACGAGAGGATGTGGGGGAAAGAAGGGAGAATAGAGAAGAGGTGAAGATGAGGAATAAAGAGAGAAAATAAGAAAGGGGAAAGTACAAGTGGGAAGGAGGGGAGGAAAACGATGAAGGAGAAGATATTGAAAGGAGGGAGAGGGGAGAAGCGGGGAAAAAGAGAGGGGTTGAGACAGAGACGACAAGAAAAGGAGGAGGAAGGAGACAGAAAAGGGGGAACAGAGGATGAAAGAAAAAGAGGAGAAAGAGAGAGAGAGAAAAAAGAGGGGAAGAGAGACAGAAAAGAGAAGGGAAGGAGAGAACGGAAAAGGAGGGAGAGAGAGAGGGACGAGAAAGGAAAGAGAAAGGGAGGGAGAGAGAGAGAGAGAGAGAGAGAGAGGAGAGGGGGGGAGGGATGGAGAAAAAAGGAAAGGGAGGGAAAAGAAGGAGAAAGAAAGAAAGAGAGAACAAAGAATGAGGAGGGAAGGAGAGGGGGGACAGGGGGGAGGGAGTGCCAATGGCCTGAAGATATTTTGGTTCAAGGCGCGACCGTACCCATAGAAGTGTGTGTTGATTAGGAGCGAGGCAGAGAGAGAGGGAGAGAGAGAGAGAGAGAGAGAGAAAGAGAGAATGAGAGATAGATAGATAGAGAGAGAATGATATATAGATAGATAGAGAGAGAGAGAGAGTGAAAGATAGATAGATAGATATATATAGAGAGAATGAGATATAGATAGATAGATAGAGAGAGAGATAGAAACAGAAAGCCAAAGGGTAGCAGAAGCCTAAAAAACGACTATAAAACAAACAAACAAACACACTGCAAATAGAGATGGAACAAGAAGAAAAACAAATAGAATGAAACAAAGGCTTGCCAACACCAAAAACTTGCAATTAAAGTCAGTATTATTCCGGCTAAGAGTTACTATTGTCTTGGCTATTTGAGTTCGCTAGTTACTAAGGTTCACGAAATTCCTGAAATAATTGGTAATTGTCAACTGGGCGATGAGTTGCCAATTCTCGTTTCTATTGATTTGTTAGTAATAATTTATCGTCTCATTTTACTTTTTTTTTTGGTTCATTTGTATATCTTGATATTTATAGGGGGGAAAATGATCGGAAAATATGTTTGTGGTTTTGGAAGCAGAAATAGTATTGAAAAGGGA
>BOPN01004308.1:85000-87500 GCA_017312705.2 Penaeus japonicus | reverse complement strand
CCCATCCACATAGACTCCCCTTCCCTCCGTAACAAGAGTCCCCACCCCACAGGACACAAATGAGGCCGTCTGCGTGTGCGACAGCCTGGGCGAGGTGTGTGGATCCGATGACGTCACGTACGACAGCTTGTGTCACCTGCTGGAGAAAACCGCTGACAACCCCGAGCTTTACGTGGTCGTGAGAGGCCCGTGCAAGGCAGGTGAGTTGCTGAGCTCTTCCTTCTCCTTCCCTTTCCATTCCCTTCCCCTCAATTCCCACCTCACTTTCCCTTCCCCTCAATTCCCACCTCACTTTCCCTTCCCTTCCCCTTCCCCTCCCCTTCCCCTTTCTCTCCTCTTCCCTTCTCTTCTTCTTCCCTCCCTCCTCCCTTCCCTTCTCCTCTCTTCCCCTTCCCTTCCCTTCCCCTTTCCCTCCTCTTCCCTTCTCTTCTCCTTCTCCTCCCTTCCCTTCCCTTCCCTTTCCCTTCCCCTCCTTTGGTTTCTCTTCTTCGTCTCATTCTTCTCTCAATTTTGTATCTTTCCTCCTTCTCCCCTTTCTCTTTCCCCTTTTTTCTTCTTTCTCTTCTCCCCTTCTTCATCCTTTTTTCCCTTCTATCCTTCTCCTTCCTCCTCATTTTCCTTATTCCCTTCTTATTTATCCTCCTCTTCTTACTCTTTCTTCTCCCCTTCCCTCTCTTCCTCTTCTTCCCACCTTCATTTTTCTTTCCTTCCTTTGTTTCTGCTCTTAGTCTTTAATCTATTTATTCTCACATGCACCTTAAGATGTTGATGTAATCCAGGACCTTTTTTCTATGGGGAACCTTTTTCTTGTTCACTCTTTTTCTCTCTCTTTCTCTCTCTCTTTCTCTCTCTTTCTCTCTCTTTCTCTCTCTTTCTCTCTCTCTTTCTCTCTCTCTTTCTCTCTCTCTTTCTCACTCTCTCTTTCTCTCTCTCTCTTTCTCTCTCTCTCTTTCTCTCTCTCTCTTTCTCACTCTCTTTCTCACTCTCTCTCTCTCTCTCTCTCTTTCCCTCTCTCTTTCTCTCTCTCTCTCTCTCTCTCTCTCTCTCTCTCTCTCTCTCTCTCTCTCTCTCTCTCTCTCTCTCTCTCTCTCTCTCTCTCTCTCTCTCTCTCTCTCTCTCTCTCTCTCTTTATCTCTCTTTCTCTCCCTTTCCCTCCCCCCACCTCTTCCCCTCTCTCTACCTACCCACCTATTTCTGTTCTTCTTAATGTGTTTGTGTATATACATCTACTGCACTGAAGATATATAGATCTATCTATCTATCTATAAATAGAGATAGGCAAAAAAAAAGATAAACAGAACAACAAATAGACGAAAACAAAAACAAAATAAAATACAATTTCCAAAAATAAGACTGACCCCCCCCCCCCCCATTCTAATATATAATTTCCAAAAATAAGGTTACGCTGACTGATCACCCCCCCTTCCCCCCCTCCCCCCAGTGCCTGTGATCATGTCTGCCCCTGAGGATGCTGAGAGGCCTGAGGGAAGCATCCTGGTCCTGGACTGCGAGGTCAAGGGATATCCTGTGCCTGACGTGACGTGGGAGCTCAACCTCGATGATGGGTCGTCCTTCAAGCTGCCAGGTGAGAGAGGAGGAGGTTGTGGTCGAGGAGGAGGTGGTTGTGGTGGTGGAGGTTGTGGAAGAGGAGGAGGTTGTGGTGGAGAAGGAGGTTGTGGAGGAGGAGGAGGTGGTTGTGGTGGTGGAGGTTGTGGAGGAGGAGGAGGTTGTGGTGGAGAAGGAGGTTGTGGAGGAGGAGGAGGAGGAGGTGGTAGTGGTAGTGGTGGTGGTTGTGGTCGAGGAGGAGGAGGTTGTGGTGGTGGAGGAGGAGGTGGAGGAGGAGGTTGTGGTGGTGGAGGAGGAGGAGGAGGAGGAGGAGGAGGAAGAGGAGGAGGAGGAGGTGGAGTAGTAGTAGTAGTAGGAGGAGGAGGAGTAGGAATAGTGATAGTAGTAATAATAGTAGTCGTAAATAGAGAAGAACTATCAATATCACCATCACTAACATTACTATTATTAGTATCAGTAATCATAGTAGAATCATTATCATAGCTCTTATCATTACTATCAATATCATTATATGTACGTAAATATATACCAATATATACACAAACAAACACAAAGAACCACCCCATCCCAACCCACACCGGAAGACAATCCACACAACAACCCATAACGAAAGCTTCTCCATTGCCCCAGGGGACATGTCTTCCGTGGCGGTGCAGGTTCGCGGAGGCCCGGAGAAATTCATGGCCACGGGCTGGGTGCAGATCATGCGAATCAACAAGGACACCGTCGGAACTTACACCTGCGTGGCCACCAACTCGGAGGGCGAGGCGCGCGCTTCGGCCAAGGTGGAAATCCGTCGCGCAGGTGAGAGGGTCTGGAAGAGGGTCTGGGAGAGGGTGAGAGGGAGTGGATGGGTAGGAGTGGGGAGGGGGAGGAAGGGTGGGAGGGTAGGAGGGTGGGTGGGAGGAAGGTGGGTGGGAGTGGGAGTGGGGAG
>BOPN01004308.1:65000-75000 GCA_017312705.2 Penaeus japonicus | reverse complement strand
GAAATCTAGAGATGATTGGAATCAACATGATATTTGTGTTCAGTCTTGGTATTAAATTTATATGACAAGTTTATATGAAAGTCAAAGGACACTCGACCTAACTGGAAGCAAACCAACTGGAAACATGGTTCATCAAATGGTACAGGGAGGGTGCTGGCCCAGGGGATAAGGGACAGGGAAGGTGGGAACACAAACAGGTAGTGGCTGGCTGAGGGAGGAGCTTGTGCGAGAAGTTGCCTGCATGCAGATGACTCTCGTCGCTCAAGGCCCAAACAGCCAGTTTTCTTGTGCTTAGATTGCTCACATTCCCTATGGAGTTTAGCCCCAAAGCTGCGTTAAGCCTGACTTGATCGGCAAGTTATCTGAACTTTGGCATCTTCCACCATCCAATAGTGGACATATTTCCCTTTCACAAGTATAAAATCCTTCATATATTTATACAGTTATCAAGTTTTTCTTGTCTAAATAGCTTCAGAGGCATCACCAACTCCACTAGAACCCCTACTGACCATTGAAGGCAATGCTGTGCATCTTTTAAGCCTGGGGCCACTCCTAGGTCTACCATAGATGCGTCCTACCCTACAGAACAATACACTTCCTTCGTCTCTGAGGTTCTGGGGGCTCCAGGGCTGCGAGAATTGCTTCATCAAATACGTTCTTGAGCCCCTTCTGTGTGAGCGCGGAGCATTCCACATACTTGACTGCCTTCAGCTCGCGACTGAGCTTGTCCCCTTGTTCGTAGGTGATTGGCTTCTGCTTATTCTTTGCCAACTTTTCTACTGTTGCTGCATCATCTCGCAAATCTATCTGTGTGCCTACTAGGAGGAATGGAGTCTTCTGGCAGTGGTGAGTGATTTCTGGTACCCACTGAAGGAGAGGAAAACAAGATTTCATGATAAAAAAAAAATCAAAATTAAGACATACCACATTCCATCTTTTTTTTTTAACACCTTGAATCAAATAACAAAAGACGAGGCACAAAAGCTACGACAGCAACATCTAAGGAACCCACCTTTTCTTTGACATTCTCAAAAGATGAAGGGGATACCACTGAGAAGCAGACTAAGAAAACATCTGTCTGTGGATAGCTAAGAGGTCGCAGTCTGTCGTAATCCTCCTGACCTGTGGGGGAGATATGCGGATTAGCAACAGAAGAATTACAGATTGATTTTTTTTTCTTCAGATACACAGAACTTTCAAAAGCTTCTAGAGATTTTTTCCTGGACATTTCAATTCATATGTAGTACTCATAGTTAACATTTTTTCCTAAAGGAAATGCGCACAGAATTTGAAGATATACCTAATAAAACACAGTTGTTATATAAAACACCAGTAATCAAATTTTCTAGTCAGTGCATAACACTGTATATCTCCAATCTCCCCTTGATTTCAATTTGCTTTAACCCATTAATGCCAGGTGACAAGATATCATGTTGAATTTAGGCAGCCAGTTTAGGCGAATAACCCAAGGCGTTAGGCTTACGCATTTGAAATATCCCAGAGTTTTGACCATTTAGAGCCAAAACAGCCCTGTCGGTTACGAGTTAATAAATTTGAATTTATCATTTTGCCAAGTTCAGTAGCAGTAGTGTGACTTTTTTTTTTACCTTCTGGCAAGGGCCACATCTTACCCGAATAACAATGTGGCAGTTTTAGCTCCGCTAGGGTATTTTGAAATGCATAGGCCTAACACCTTTGTTGATTTGCCTGCAAAGTGGCAGCCACCCACTACGCACATGATCACACTGCATACAGGCCATACAGAAACCTATGACGTGATATCGTGTCCCTGGCAGGAAAACCTGCCACCTCCATGACATGATATCATGTCATCTGGTGTTAACAGGTTAAGCCGTGCTGCCAGGGTTGGGCATCTCAAGACGTGTATGTTTTAGATGTCTGGCTCCTACATTCCCCAGATAACACATTTAAGTCTGTCTACAAAGATTATTATTCCTTACTTAAAACTGGTTCTAGAGTAGTGACACTACAGCTGTAAATACATCTACCACAAGTCTTGTAGCATAGAATAAAAGTTGATCATTGACAGTTCACAAAGAAAGAAATTGACCTTCTGTCTGACATAATACTCAAAACAATGAGTATTTTAATAAAAGAACTAATTGTGACAAGCCTAGAAACCTTCTTGAAGACTTAAAAAAACAATGCTCTCTTCCATAACACGAAGACAAATGCCTCTTTCAATCTACTAATATCAATTTACACAAGATCTACTTACTTTCTTTACTGACATTTCCAAACACAAAGCTCAGATCAGCAAAGGATATACATAATAATTAAACTTTCAAACTTTCAGAGTGTAGGGCATGACAGGTATAGACTAAAGATACCAACCATGGACTGAAGAACAAGAAAGAGAGAAAGAGAGAGAGAAAAAAAAAAATCAATGCTGAAAAGAGAGCAAAACATCAACGAAATAAACAACACTTACCAGCTGTATCAAAAAGGCCTAATGTGTATGGCTCCCCTCCTATCATAACAGTCACAGCATAGTTGTCAAATACCTGTGAAAGAAAGAAAGAAAAGTCTGAATGACAACAAACACAACTCACACTTCTATATTCAATTCTCCTTATATCACACATTCCTTCCATAAAAATATCCATTTAGTTAATTCGTGAAAACCATTTCATCTATAATACAGCCAAAGAGGCGTTGGTAATGGCAGTAAATTAATAGTCCCCCTTTAAAATGAGGCAAAGCTATTGATCTGCAGAATACTCTTCCTTATTGCAAAAGGTCATCACTGCGATCTAGCATGGTGTTGTGTGTCATAACATAACTTTCTCATGAGTACGCCAAAAATTCTTCCAGTGACAAAATAATTAAGCAGAGTAACAAATTATTTTATATATGATAAGCTTTTTTTTCCAGGCATATATACATCTCAAAAACAAATAAATAAATAATCAAATGGACATATCTAAAACTACATAAAATATGATAAATCAAATACATAAGAAAAAATAAATATTTGGAGAACCTGGCGAGAGGAGAAGTAATCATACTGAAGTCAAAATAAATGAACTAATTACACTAAACAGTCAATATCCCTTATCTCAACCCTAGCAGACGGGTGTCATGACATACATGACGGCTCTAATTAGGCCTAAAAGACGGCTGCTAATGGTTGAAGGTGAAGTGCTCAGTCATGACATTTTACAACTGTAACATTGCTAATTTTAGAGCCACAACTTTCCAAAGTCAGCCTAAACCCTTGTTTTGTCATGGATTTAAGGGAAAATATTCATTAGGCAAGTCTGCACTGACCAGGGGGGAGAGAAAACACTTTCCCTGATCCCTCTAATTTTTAGCCGGGGTCAGCGTCGTCAGAAATAGCGCATCCTAACTGCCAATTAGCTCATTCAGTGCCCCATCCACAATGGGTTAAAATCCTGTTACATTACAATGCTGAACTGTAATTAAATCCACTTTCTCCCTCTTAATAATTTCATTCACTAAACTGCTAAACCAAACCATATAACATGAAAACAATATTAGATAATCCATATCATCCTTATTCTCCTCCTCCTCCTTCTCCTCCCATTCTTCTTCAGAATCAAACACCAAGAGCATCATACTTACTGTGGGAACATATTCTGAAGGGAACTTGTTTGTCGTGTAGGAGATGAGGAGGCAGGTTTTACCCACCGCTCCATCGCCCACCACTACGCATTTAATGGTCTGCATTTCTCACGCTCCCCAGCAGGCTGTTGGGACAGTGGTCAAAGGTTAAGCTCACTTCAAACAACAGTTTGGGAACTCGGGGCGTCTCATTCCTATAAACAACAGAAGAGGTTCATCAAGCTTAAGCACACATCTTTAAAATACATTATCATATCTTGCAATACGGGGGAATTATAAATAAATATAATAATTAATCAACTAATGAAAAATATGAAGAAAAGAATGTACTACCATTTCCTGATTGTATCAATAAAATAACTTCACAATGCAGATGTAACTGACACATCTCAAATCATATCTTCATTAGAATGGCATGTAATTCAGATAAGGATATAATATGAAATATGCCAATGACTTCACATACATGGTTTACTTTAAAAATATCATGTAGCTTGTAAAAATGTATTTCCTGTTTCACTCAATTCTATGTCTCTCTGTCTGTCTGTCTGTCTGTGTGTCTGTCTGTGTGTCTGTCTGTGTGTCTGTCTGTGTGTCTGTCTGTGTGTCTGTCTGTGTGTCTGTCTGTGTGTCTGTCTGTGTCTGTCATGCACAACAAAACTGAGTAAAGAAAAATCATAATTTTGGGTATGTATCCAAAAGTACTTGCAAACAAATATATTGATTAGAAACCACACTTCACGGTAAAAAATATATTTAAAAAAAGCGCAACATTAGTATCACAATATTGATCTTCAAATGTGTAAGTTATATGACACATTTGCTTCCAAACATTTTCTGCGAGTAGTCTTGGAACTGGGACACAGGAAGGGGTGTGGCTTTTTTCAGCTGTTTCCTTTCTATTAGGAAAATTGTTGTTCCTTGAACTCAGATGACTTTACCAAATTAAATGCACCCTTAAGAGCATCAATTATTAGCAATAATGGGTTTTGCAGAGTGACACCATCAGTTAGGTATTAATAAGACCCTTAAACAGGTGGTTTTATCCATGATTGATTGTGTAGAAATAATACAACTATCATACATGAATATAGATAGCAATACCAGAGGTATGGTTATTCTAGGAAAAATATGTGGGGATCCCAGTAATGCCACACACACACAAAACTGTTCTTGTGCATGTTATTTACATGGTTGGAACTATCGATGCTATTAGTGTGCGCATATCACGTGTATCACACTGTCTTCCAATCAATAGTTTATATCCAAGATTATCTCTTATCAATCTACAGATCATAAATAGCAAACAAAGCATGGTAAGTGATTCTTAGTGCATGGAAGTAGACACTTGTCAGAGCAGAAAATCTTGGTCTATTTGTCTATTTTGCAAACATTTGAATATTTTATAGCTATGGTAACATCACAATAGTTCAGTTGGATTTCATGTAGAGAGAGTTGATATAACTGTGTTATTTAAATTCGTTTGATGAAATTAAAAATCTACTACATAACTTGAACAAAGCTATGTACAATTATTTTTTAAATTGTCAATTCACATAACATTTTCCATCAGACTATTGACTCTGGACATAAGTTTTATCCAAATGGCACCGTTTACACACATAATAAAAATTACAAACGAGAGGGATTATCGTAGGATCATCACAGAAAAACAGCTGGTGCCTAACCATATATACATGTACACATTTAGACGACATAGTTAAAACTGTAGCAAACTATTTATCATAACCTTAATATTCAGCCGTCCACTAACTCGACAGATGTCACCCATAGGCTACTTTCCAAATTATCATCTCAAAAATTTCTTTCTTAAATCCCTAGAATCATTTTAGCAAAGTTAGGGCTAATACATATTCTAGTAAAAAAGATACACTTTCATTAGCAATGCTCTTGTCTTCATTCACTCATGGAGATTGGAAAGCTAGCCCTACCTCAACTGAAAAATATATAATGGTTGTAATGTGAATTCAAAATTTCCCCTATATATCTATATCAATCGATCTATGAATAAAGTAAATAAATCCCCCCACACACACAATGATCATACTGATTACAGCAAAAAAGTAAAACAAGTTCTTCAGGGAGGGAGGAGGATAAGGAGGAGGAGAGGAGAGAGAGGGAGGGAGAGAGGAGGAGAGGAGAGGGGGAGAGGAGGAGAGAGAGAGAAAATGAAAGGGAGGGAGGGAGGGAGGGGGAGGGGGGGGAGAGGGAGAGGGAGAGAAAATATCAACTCATTTAATTGGTATTAATCCTGAACAATAATATAACCTCCCAGAAAGTAGGTAATTTCATCAAAGTTTTCAGAAACGACCAACTTAATATCACTTATTGGCCAAGCTAGCCCCCAAATTTCATAACTTCATTCCTACCAACAGAGATTAGATAAGGACGTTTTATCAGCACATACAAGGCCTTCGATCAACAAGAAAGCGGTTAAAATGGCAACATCACTCTCCTGTGGTACTTTTAACATCTATTCAAGCCTTTCATCAGAATCTGAAAGCTGGTCATTGGGTATAAAAACCAGAGCCATCTTTCAGGAGCTTAAGTCATTGCAACTTCGACTAAAACTTCTAGCATTAATGCATAGATCAATCTTTGCTAGAGGTGGATTTCACATTGCAGATAATGTTTCCTTGACTTATCAATACTTCAAAATAGAGAGAGAAAAAAAAAAAAAAAAAAAAAACTTGCAATACTGATTGTATTATTTCTTTGTAACTATTCTTTCATAGTCCACTTAGCCATGTGTTCCTCCAGTGTAGAAGCACACCAGCCATCAAAAGTCTTGCACGAATTCAAAATGCGATGATTGCTTGCATTGACCTATAACCAAAATGACATAACTGTCTTGTAGCTATGAAAGTAACCCCAGAAGGAGAAATTCTTCCCCAAAGCACTAACTACTACTACAACTATCAATAATTATGGTAGTACTGTCATTATCTCTTCTGTATATCCTCAAAAGGATTGGTTTAAAGCCACACTGACTTATTATTTTGCCAATAGTACTGTAAGCAAGACCACATACAGTTACTGTTTTTCCTGTCAGGTTTTAGCATAAAACTTAATAATCAACTTTGTAAACAGTGATAGCAAAATTATATGTATGGGTCAATTTTAATATAAAAAGGGATCTCTACATCTTATTGATCTAAAGCATAAAAAGCTTGGATTGAAATGAACTCTATGACTCCTATATCTGAGGCTACTACATATATGGCACTTCAGTAACTAACACTTGCCTTATTTCTATATGATACTAGTGTAAGGTTACCAGCACAAATCCTACCATTAAAAACATCTATAAATCTCAAGTAGGGATAACTTGTATAATTTTTACTGCACTGAACTACAGCTTATTCTTTTTCCGAACATAGTGAATTTCTACACACTAAGTTTTAAATATACAAGTTGAAACTTTTGGTTGATCATCTTTCCACACTAAACCATTGAACTTCTAAACCACGCCAGCAAAAAAAGTCTAACTACAAACAAACACCAATGAAACACATCCCTTCCAAAATACGAAATAAAATAAAGTATAGCATTATCTTATAAAGGATATGAAATCATGGCCAGACTGGTACACAAACTAATCTGCAGAAATTGAAAGACTTAAAGTTGCATCATCCCTGCTGTGTGGCAAAGTCCAAACAGACATGCTGCACATATTTTCCTTATATTTGCCATGTTCCATATTGAAGTGTAGGTTTCACAGCTCTCCTTGTTTTGTACACATACTCACATGGTGCCTTGCCCAACCACAGATACATACGTTACTATTACATAATTTATATCCAAGAAAAAAAAATAAAAAATACATAAACATTATAAATATGATGCTTTAATAATGCTTCATATTTTGACGTTGTAGTTTCACTTGCAAAACTTCTGATATATCAACAAAATAATAAATCACACAGAATGAATACAGTACAATATTTATCAGTTTGCATCCAATCTTTAACATATTAAATCATAAGATATGTGCTAGTTAAATCACAAAAACTGAATATACTTTTTCTGAATATTTCACATTACAAATAATTTTCATATTTCTGATATTTGTTCAAAGCTTTTCACAAAATCAATATAATTACCAGAAAGTCACTTGAACAGGGAGAGCTACCTTGAGATCTTCTCAACTAAACAGCAATTCTGTTCTGCCTGCCTACCCTTGGCAAAAGAACAATGATATTAATCTACTTGAATATTTTACCATTTCAGCAACACTGCAACTATCAGTACTCGCATTATGTACTATTTCCTAAGAAAAAAAATCTTACGGTCATCTTGCACCTGTTAACACTTTTTCCATTTCTGCAACAGGTGGGGTGTCGGTATCATATGAAGTCATGCATAGATCTTCTATCATGTCCCAAAAATATTCATGAAAAATGGGACACACTGTCCTATAGAGGCTCCAAGTGTCTAGAGAGTACATGACAACTTTGAGCAATTAAAAAAAGAAGATGATAAGTATGACACTTAATAGTAAGTGAGGTCTTATTAAAATATCACTAAGCAGGGTGTGCCAACAACTAAATATATTATATCAAACACCTGAAATTTCTGTGACTCTGCACATGCTACCCCCCCCCCCACCAAATCAAAGTCTAGATGACATCATAAAAGTAGCTGGCATACTATATTCAAGAGCTTCTAATAAAATAATAACCTAAATCTCAAACTATCACACTTTCTCTCTCTATATAAATCAATATGCATAATTACCTATTCATATATCTGTTTTCCTAAAACAAAATTTAATCATGTTGTTTTACTAATACTTATAAGGCATTTATATCTGCTGCGGGCATTCTTGCCTTTGGGGCTCCACCAAAAGCCAACACTTTTAAATACAATAGAACTTGTTGACCTCCTCGGCTATTTTTCTCAAATAAGGAAACCAATCAAAGTTCTACCTTGTTAGAACATATTGATGGAGGTCTGTTGTCCTTTGCTAGAGTGCTGAAGGTGTGAAGGTCACTTGACACTACACCCTGACTGGGTTTGAGATCTTATTCTTCACAAATTATCATTGCCGGTCTCATCATACATACCTACTTATATCAAAAGTAAGGTAAATCTTTCTTGAAAAACATCATGACATATGTTTGCGAATCCCTTAACTCAATGATGACGGTGTGTCACACCCGTGTGACACCGCTAAATGCCTGATGACAGGGCGAATCAATCAGTGACGTTCCCGATGCAATATTGCATAGGCCTGGTGTAGGGGGTTGCCACTTCTCACCAAGCCTGTCGGGAATGGGTTAAAGCCAAAGAGGACCACAGCAAAAACAACGACCCTTCATGACACATTGAAACTTGGAATGAGCTGTTACTGCTGCTTTCTGTGCTCTATTCACATAGACTCCGCCCCTAATGCCGAAGTTCAACACAGCTTTAACATTACTTGTTGTTTCGGTTATACACTCAACCCATTAACCCTCTCTGGACGGGTGGTACAGTACTGTACCGCTCATTCAAAAGCCCAGTGGCCAGGCGGCACAGTATTGTGCCAGCCATTTAATTGATTTAGGCCTAATAATTTCAAAGCCCCGGCATTGTGACATTCAAGGCTAGAATGCCCCCGTCGTGAATGGGTTAACAACGCAAGTGCTTGTATAAATGAAATGTCTAGTGCAATTTTGTCTTATCCATTTTTCTTACATGCACATGGCTCTACACGGGTTTGGTTAACCCAAGTGTCCCTTAGTAGGCCACCTGATCTCAACTGTTGACACTAATCCTTAAACTTCCATGAAAAAATTATTATTATTCAATCACTAATATCACTACTTTACCTTTACATCAATATCAATTATGTCAAAAATAACAAGATCAATAACTCTATAAATGGCAATAGAAATGATTTTTTCCTTCTACTTCTAGGAGATTGATACAAAGGTAAGAACAGGTAGGCCTGATTTCTTGGTGACTAGGCACTCATGGAACCATCTTTGTGGGAACCATAATAAATGAAATAAAGAACAAAACCACAGCGGACAGCCCCATCAGTGTCATAATGGCTTAACCCACTTACGACGGGGGCATTCCAGCCTTGAATGTCCCAATGCCGGGGCGTTCGAATTATTAGGCCTAAATCAATTAAATGGCTGGCACAATACTGTGCCGCCCGGCCACTGGGCTTTTGAATGCGCGGTACAGTACTGTACCACCCGTCCAGAGAGGGTTAATCAAGGTAGATTTATAATGAAGTACAAGCTGTTTGAATGTAAATCAAACAATTATCAATATGGTATTCTCCAATTGCTGATGCTTTCCACTTTTGGAAAATGTACAGCTTTAACATTACAAAGCTTAAAATAATCTAATGCTTTGAATAAGTTGGAATGCCAGGTGA
>BOPN01004308.1:47500-50000 GCA_017312705.2 Penaeus japonicus | reverse complement strand
TGTTGTGTTTTCTCTCTCTTACTTGTGACTCTGTTGCATTTTCTCTCTCCTACATGTGATTCTGTTGCTTTTTCTCTCTCTTACTTGTGACTATGTTGCGTTTTCTCTCTCTTACTTGTGACTGTGTTACGTTTTCTCTCTCTTACATGTGACTATGTTGCGTTTTCTTTCTCTTACATGTGACTCCGTTGCGTTTTCTCTTTCCTACATGTGACTCTGTTGTGTTTTCTCTCTCTTACTTGTGACTCTGTTGCGTTTTCTCTCTCTTACTTGTGACTCTGTTGCGTTTTCTCTTTCCTACATGTGACTCTGTTGCGTTTTCTCTCTCTTACTTGTGACTCTGTTACGTTTTCTCTCTCTTACATGTGACTCTGTTGCATTTTCTCTCTCTTACTTGTGACTCTGTTACGTTTTCTCTCTCTTACATGTGACTCTGTTGCATTTTCTCTCTCTTACTTGTGAGTGTGTTGCATTTTCTCTCTTTTACATGTGACTATGTTGCATTTTCTCTCTCTTACATGTGACTCTGTTGCGTTTTCTCTCTCTTACATGTGACTATGTTGCGTTTTCTCTCTCTTACTTGTGAGTGTGTTGCATTTTCTCTCTTTTACATGTGACTCTGTTGTGTTTTCTCTCTCTTACTTGTATCTCTGTTGCGTTTTCTCTCTCTTATATGTGACTCTGTTGCGTTTTCTCTCTCTTACATGTGAGTGTGTTGCGTTTTCTCTCTCTTACATGTGACTCTGTTGCGTTTTCTCTCTCTTACATGTGACTATGTTGCGTTTTCTCTCTCTTACATGTGATTCTGTTGCGTTTTCTCTCTCTTACATGTGAGTGTGTTGCGTTTTCTCTCTCTTACATGTGACTCTGTTGCGTTTTCTCTCTCTTACATGTGACTGTGTTGCGTTTTCTCTCTCTTACTTGTGACTCTGTTGTGTTTTCTTTCTCTTACATGTGACTCTGTTGCGTTTTCTCTCTCTTACTTGTGTCTCTGTTGCGTTTTCTCTCTCTTACATGTGATTCTGTTGCTTTTTCTCTCTCTTACTTGTGACTATGTTGCGTTTTCTCTCTCTTACTTGTGACTCTGTTGCGTTTTCTCTCTCTTACTTGTGACTCTGTTGCGTTTTCTCTCTCTTACATGTGATATTGTTGCGTTTTCTCTCTCTTACATGTGACTCTGTTGCGTTTTCTCTCTCTTACATGTGAGTGTGTTGCGTTTTCTCTCTCTTACTTGTGACTCTGTTGCGTTTTCTCTCTCTTACTTGTGACTCTGTTGCGTTTTCTCTCTCTTACTTGTGACTCTGTTGCGTTTTCTCTCTCTTACATGTGACTCTGTTGCGTTTTCTCTCTCTTACATGTGACTCTGTTGCGTTTTCTCTCTCTTACATGTGACTCTGTTGCGTTTTCTCTCTCTTACTTGTGTCTCTGTTGCGTTTTCTCTCTCTTACATGTGACTCCGTTGCGTTTTCTTTCTCTTACATGTGACTCTGTTGCGTTTTCTTTCTCTTACATGTGACTCTGTTGCGTTTTCTCTCTCTTACATGTGACTCTGTTGTGTTTTCTCTCTCTTGCATGTGATTCTGTTGCGTTTTCTCTCTCTTACATGTGACTCTGTTGCGTTTTCTCTCTCTTACATGTGACTCTGTTGCGTTTTCTTTCTCTTACATGTGACTCTGTTGCGTTTTCTCTCTCTTACTTGTGACTCTGTTGCGTTTTCTCTCTCTTACATGTGACTCTGTTGCGTTTTCTCTCTCTTACATGTGACTCTGTTGCGTTTTCTCTCTCTTACATGTGACTGTGTTGCGTTTTCTCTCTCTTACATGTGACTCTGTTGCGTTTTCTCTCTCTTACATGTGACTCTGTTGCGTTTTCTCTCTCTTACATGTGACTGTGTTGCGTTTTCTCTCTCTTACATGTGACTGTGTTGCGTTTTCTCTCTCTTACATGTGACTCTGTTGCGTTTTCTCTCTCTTACTTGTATCTCTGTTGCGTTTTCTCTCTCTTACATGTGACTCTGTTGCGTTTTCTCTCTCTTACTTGTGACTCTGTTGCGTTTTCTCTCTCTTACTTGTGACTCTGTTGCATTTTCTCTTTCTTACTTGTGACTCTGTTGCATTTTCTCTTTCTTACTTGTGACTCTGTTGCATTTTCTCTTTCTTACTTGTGACTCTGTTGCGTTTTCTCTCTCTTACATGTGACTCTGTTGCGTTTTCTCTCTCTTACTTGTGACTCTGTTGCGTTTTCTCTCTCTTACTTGTGACTCTGTTGCATTTTCTCTTTCTTACTTGTGACTCTGTTGCGTTTTCTCTCTCTTACTTGTGACTCTGTTGCGTTTTCTCTCTCTTACTTGTGACTCTGTTGCGTTTTCTCTCTCTTACATGTGACTCTGTTGCGTTTTCTCTCTCTTACTTGTGACTCTGTTGCGTTTTCTCTCTCTTACTTGTGACTCTGTTGCGTTTTCTCTCTCTTACATGTGACTCTGTTGCGTTTTCTCTCTCTT
>BOPN01004308.1:37500-42500 GCA_017312705.2 Penaeus japonicus | reverse complement strand
TGAACCAACACACGAACACGAAATGCATGATGGTCCAGTCGACGGTACAGTATCTGAAGCAACACACGAACACGAAATGCATGAAGTTCCAGTCGACGGTACAGTATCTGAAGCAACACACGAACACGAAATGCATGAAGTTCCAGTCGACGGTACAGTATCTGAACCAACACACGAACACGAAATGCATGAAGTTCCAGTCGACGGCACCGTATCTGAACCAACACTGGAAGAGGAATCATCCGGTATTTCAGTCGACGTCAACAGTACCTTATCTGAAATGACACTGGAACACGAACCACATGATATTCCAGTCGACGTCATCCTTCCTGAACCAACACTGGAACACGAACCACACGATATTCCAGTCGACGTCATCGTCCCTGGACCAACACTGGAACACGAGCCGCAACATATTCCAGTCGACGTCATCGGATCTGTCCCTACACTGGAAAACAACATTCCAGTCGATGCCATTGCGCCCGAAGGAGGAGCGCCAGGCGTCCCAATCAACCCGAAGTTCCTATTGCCCGAAGGAAGAACCATTCCCTTTGAGGTCATTGAGACGGAGGACGTTCTGAACGGGACGGAGGAGGACCTCACTCAGGTCATGCTGACGTCGGAGGTCATGCATGAACAAAGCACAACCGAGCCGATGCCGGATATGGAGAGTTCGACTATGCTAATGCCTGACGGTGAAGAGCACACTTCAACAGCTATGCCTGACATGCCGGAACACAGTACAATGACCTCTATGTCTGATATGCCTGAACTCAGTACAATGACCTCTATGCCTGATATGCCTGACATGGAGGAGAATAACACGATGACATCCATGCCTGGAATGGAAGAACAGATGACCTCGACTTCGACCTCAGTCGATCTGGATGACCTGCACAACATATCGCCTACACCCGATATGCATGACCTGCAGAGTATATCAAGCGTGCCTGACATGCATGACCGCAAACACATGCCAAGCACCACCGAGAAGGGCGTCATGCACGGCATTACAACGGAGAAGGAGATGGAAGTGCACAGCGTGACCAAGCCAGCGTTCGAACTCGGTGATGAATCAGTGGATACGAACACGTTGGAAAATCTGAAGCAATCAAACAAGAGAAGGTAACAACATACATAGATATATTTATGTTTATTTGGGTGGATGGATAGACCGGGGGATGGAAGGGCTGGGAGACTGACATGTGGATAGATAGATTAATAGAAGGTTGAATAGATAAACGGAGGAAAATAAAACGGATAGATTGATAGATATTTGGATTGGTAGACTGATCAGTAACTCGGTAGATAAGTTGACGGAGGGATAGAGATAGAGTGATAAAGATAGAGATTGACGAAGCAAGATAGATAGACGATTAGCGAGATAATTCAATAACTTAAAATGAGAGAATGAGAAAGAGATTCAAAGATGAAATAAAATAACAGAATACAAGTCCATTCACCCTGTAATACAATCCATTACATAACAATGGCATCTCCGGCATACCAACTGACCTAAAAAAATAATTCTAATTCCAGAACAATTTATCGCGGTTCCAATGGCGGGTCTACTGTTGGGACCCCTGCAGTATCGGCCATGTTGGTACTCCTGGCCGCAGCAATGGTGCTCTGCTAGCCGAGTGGTACCCCTGCTTCTCCAGTGCCTGCTGAACTGGCACTACAATGATTCCCTGCTTTCAGTCACGCCCACAAGTGCCGAGATGTGAGTTTGGGCGCTTGATTTTAATTATAATTATTAATATTATTCTATCTATATTAAATATTATTGGTTGAATGTGTGGTTCCTTTATTTTCATTCCTATATCATTATCATTATTATTGATATGATCGCTATTATCATTATCATTTATGCTTCTGTTATTATATTCGTAATTATGATCATTGCTGTTATCATTTTCGTTATCATTATCATCATTCCCATTATTGTTATTATTACCATTATCACTTAATTAATACTATAACTATTATCAATATCATTAACAAGTACCATTATCAAATATATTATCATCATCATCATTACAATTGTCCTCTGCAACCAAGCTTCCTGCAAATGGCATTCGGGAAGCTATCATTTACTTTGGAGGATTGGATTTGATAGCACTGATTATTGGGTTGCAAATAAGATTATGTGTGTGTGTATCTCTCTCTGTCTCTGTCTCTGTCTCTCTATTTCTCTCTTTCTCTGTCTGTCTCTCTCTCTCTCACCCCCTCTCTTCTCTGTCTGTCTGTCTCTATTTCTCTCTCTCTCTCTCTTTCTCTCTCTCTCTCTCTCTCTCTCTCTCTCTCTCTCTCTCTCTCTCTCTCTCTCTCTCTCTCTCTCTCTATATATATATATATATATATATATATATATATATATATATATATATATATATATATATATGATATGTTCACACATACATTCATATACAAATGACCATGACACATAAGTATTAGATACGCGCATGTGATATACGACAAATAGGTAAAGGTAGATAGACAGATAGATAAAGAGAGAGACAAAGACAAATAGGTAAAAGTAGATAGACAGATAGAGAAAGACAGAAAGGGAGAAAGGAACAGATAGATAAAGGTAGACAGATAGATATGTAAATAGAGAGAGTGAAATTGATAGATAGACAAACAGAGAGAGAGAGAGGGGCAAATAGATAAAGGTGGATAAACATATAGAGAAAGAGAGAGAGACCTAGACAGATAGATAAAGGTAGATAGATAGAGAAAGCGAGAATAAGATGGATAGATAGACAGATATGAAGGAAAATGAATAAAGATAGAGAGGGAGAGAGAAAGAGAAAGTGAGATGGATAAACAGACAGATAGGAAGAAAAATAAACAGAGATAAAAAAAGAGAGAAAGAGAGTGAGATGGATAGAGATAGACAGATAGGAAGAAAAATAAACAAAGAAAAAGAGAGAGAGAGGAAGAAAGAGAGAGAGAGACTGACTAACTGACTTACCAATACGAACAGGCTACCAGTAGACTACCTAACGTGCATAATTAATGACTGTTTATGACGTGCAATCAAGGGAGCGTGACAAGAAACTATATATAATCTCCTTATCCTATGGCCGTTAGGGAAAAGAAGAATTTCGAGAATGCCTTTTAAGACATGTAGCTACTCCACAATGTCTTAAAGATATACAGGCAAGCTGAATTATGCTGTGGATTAAAGATATATAGATATAAATCGCTTTGTTAAATTATCTATTAAAACTCAAAACATAATTATCCATGCAGGAAAACGATATTGTTAAGCGATTTTTACAAAGAATGTGTAAGCTTACATAGCCAACACGCAAGATAAAAGCAATTTACAAAGAGTAAAGAATTAAGATTAGAAGAGTAAGAAAAGGAAAAACAAAATCCCTAGCTGATTTTAATCATGATATTAATAATATTGACGATAATTATGATAATGATGATTATAACAACAATGTATATGGTAATAAAACTACTAATTCTGATGTTGATAGTAATAATGATGATGATAATAACAATAATAATGATAGCAATAGCATCAACAACAATAATAAAGATATTAATATTGATGATGATAATAATGACAACATCGATATTGATAATGATAACAGAAAAACAAAAAAAACATCAATAATAATAATGATAATAATAATAATGATGAAAACAATAATAATGATGAAAACAATCATAATAACAATTGCAAAAATGATAATGATAATTAAAAAAATACAGATTAACGCCATTACTACGTCAATGCATAGATCAATATAAGAAGCAATACATTCCTCAAATTCTCTTCATCGATGGTGATTATAATAAAGATATAAAATATTTTGATAATCATAATTCCAGTAATGATCTTGATAATGGTGATGATAATAATAAGGTTATAGTGATAGTAATAACAGCAATAATGGTGATGATGATAATGATAATAATAATGATAGTAATAATAGATTATAACTGCAACAACAACATCTTTTTTTTACATATACATATATATGTGTATTCATACTATATATATATGCATATATATATATATATATATATATATATATATATATATATACAATATATATATATATATATATATATATATATATATATATATATATATATATATATATATATATATATATGTATGTATGTATGTATGTATGTATGTATGTATGATATATATATATATATATATATATATATATATATATATATATATATATATATATAAGGGGGAGGGGAAAGGGGTGAATTAGGAGATAGGGTATGGGGAGGGGGGAGAGGAGAGATGAAAGGGAAGGGGGAATGAGGATAGAGAAGAGAGGGAGAGTGAAGAGGGGAAAGGGAGAGTGATAAAGGAGAGAAGAGACAGAAGAGACAGTAAAGAGAAGAGAGGAAAGAGGGGAGGTGAGAAAGGAGAGAAGGAGGGTGAAGAACATGAGAGAAGGCTATTGGAGAAGGAAAAGGAAGAAGAAGAAAGGCGAGAAGCGAGGAAAGAAGAAGAGTGAAGAGGGGAGAAGCGAGAAGGAAGGAGAGAATAAGATAAACACCAGGGAGAGAGGAGGGTCAAAGAGAGGAGTCAACAGGTTAAAGGGGTTATAGTGTCCTGCAGCGATTAGGGGGTTATCCCTTTAAATCCACCCTGAGGTTTATCTTGAGCTCACTAAGGGCAGATTGGCATAGGCAGGATAGAGAGTCAGATTTAGCTGTAGACACATAGGTGCATAGCATACGCAGATTCACAGCCCAAAATACACAGATCACTTAGACAAACAAACATTTACACACACACACACACACACACACACACACACACACACACACACACACACACACACACACACACACACACACACTCACCAATAATCACATTATCACATTGAGCTTAAATACATTTACCAACACAAATAACCCACCTCCCTCCCCCCACGCACACAAACAAACACAAACAAATGCAAACAAGGAAACTCGCCATGAAATAAACTACACAACGTTCTATATTG
>BOPN01004308.1:17500-30000 GCA_017312705.2 Penaeus japonicus | reverse complement strand
AATTCCGTTCCGTTTTCCGTTCCCTCCGCAATGCCTCTTCGCGAAAATCAAAAGTAAAGATTACCCAGCTGTTTCCTGCTCGACATATCTGACATTAATTCACCGACGGGGAAATTCCCGAGTGGTGGAGGTTTAGTGCCTAACCTCTGACGTCATTTTTTTCTCTTTCTTTCTTCTGATCTACGTATTTTTTAATTATTTTGTTTTATTTATTTATTTTGTCCGTCACTCTTTTATTTTTTCCTTTTTTTTTAAATCTTATTTCTTTTATAATGATGATCCTTTTTGGTTTTGACGGATGGCAGTTGTAGTTAATCTTGTATTTTCTGGTATTTTATGTCGATTTAAAAATAGTGGTGGACATGAGGTAATGTGTATATCATGATGTCATTAATTACCATGATGATAATGGGAATAGTTCTGGTTAAAATGTTTGATGTCATAATAAATAAAAGACTGAATGTTAGGAGAATGAATAAAGCAGTAGAAATGTATCAATGCAGTTATTCATACTGGTAGAAATGTATTAGGTTATCAAGAGCAAAAGTATTATTAATACTAAGTGTAACTGTGATTAGGATGATTACGTGAATGTTGATAATGATGAATTCAGTATCATCATTCACGTAATGATTAATTAAGAATTAACTAAAAAAAAAAAGTCATATCAAAATGATACATATTATGAATTATACATATTCATACATACATATACACATTAATCTATTTTCGTGAATTATCACAACTGAATTGATACATAATATCTATTAATATCTATCTATTTTCGTGAGTCGCGTGATATGTATAACTATCTATCAGTCTAAGTTGACGGCAAAGACAAGGGTGTGAAGGTTTAAAATGTGTGTGTGTGTGTGTGTGTGTGTGTGTGTTGATATGTCTCAATGGATTTTCCGTTTTGAATTTTTCGCTTATGATTTTTTTTTTTTTTTTTTTTTTTTTAGTACTTATTTAATTTCAGTGACTCAATTAGACATCTTTATCACACGAATCCACAACGCACAAGAACCTGAGAGAAAAATAATTGACAATATTTCAAGAACTCATGATGTCTGATTCATAGTTAATTATCCTTGATATGTAAGACGCGATACGTAATGTCATTTATAACAGAGAGAGAGAGAGAGAGAGAGAGAGAGAGAGAAATAGCTAGATAGAGTTAGATAGACAAAGATAGATAGATAGATAGATAGAGAGAGAGATAGAGAGAGATAGAAAGAGAGAGAAATAGCTAGATAGCTAGAGTTAGATAGAGATAGATAGATAAAGATAAATAGATAGATAGATAGAGAGAGATAGAAAGAGATAGAGATAGATAGATAGAGAGAGAGAGAAAGAGAGATAGAGATAGATAGATAGATAGAGATAGAAAGATAGACACAGAGGGAGAGAGAGACCCAGAAGGAGAGAAGGATAGAGAGAGAGAAAGATAGAGGTAGATAGATAGATAGAGATATAGATATATAGACAGATAAATAGATAGAGAGAGAAAATGAAATGAGACACACTAACCCGCCTGACAAGATGACCCGACCCTCACTGTACCTATTAACAATGTGTGTGTTCGTACGTGAGTGTATGTATGTGTGTGCATGTGCGTGTGTGTGCGTGTGTGTGTTTGTCGACGTTTACGTGTTTACGGTTACGTGTGTGCGTGTCTGTGCGTGTGCCTATGTATGTATCTATCTGTGATCTTAGATGTTTAGGTGTCTGTGGGTGTACCGAGTGTGTGTGTACGTCCGTGCGTGTACATGAATATGTGTGCACGTCATTTCAAGCCACACACTACGTCGTTTCAATAGAGACAGATAGAGAGAGAGAGAGAGAGAGAGAGAGAGAGAGAGAGAGAGAGAGAGACAGAGGAGAGGAAAACTTCGCGATCGTCGGGACGGATTGAGAGATGGGCTTTTATCCTTTTTTTCATATGTTGCCCATACCTGTATAAACGTGTGTACGTGTGTGTGTGTGTGTGACACAATATAATACTTTCCTCTCAACCTCTACTATTCATATATAGTGGATATAATGCGCGATTCCCCCCCTGATTCCCACAATCTGGGTCCCCTTTTTTCAAGGCATTTCGTGCTACCTCGTGCTGCTTCGGGGCATATTTCGTGTGCAAAATCTTAACTCAATTACCTATCGAACTTTACCTAGTTTTGCAGTTAGCCCTAGCCAAAGTGGAGCTCCCCCCCCTTTGGACCCCCCTATTCAGGTCACTTCGTGCAACATATCTTGTGCAAAATACCTCGATGATCACCTTCCTCGGCCGGAAATTCAAACAGAGTTGTGTTTACGGCTACTGACGAGCTGTGGACTGGAAACCCTCAAAGAATTACCTGCATATGCTGTTATGGCCTTCGATAGATGGCGCAATATTCCCCATTGTTTACAGTGTAAACATAGAGTGCCCCCTATTGAGCGGTCGCGTCATCATCGGTCCTAGTTTCCTATCCTGAGGAATATATGAGCCGAAGTGTCAGTTGCTGTCATCATGGCGCAGTGTGATGTTGTTCGTGGTCGCACCATTTTCATCTACAGAAAGAATTACGTGTCATAAGAATCACTGATGCCTGATTAGGGGAGGTCCACAGGGGGCGTGGCCCTCTTGGCAAAGGCTGACTTTAAAACTAGGCAAGGCGAGGTAGGTAATTGGATTAAGATTTGGCATACGGAATATGCCCGGACGAAGCTCAAAGTGCCTTTTAAAAAAAAGAGGGGCGGGGTATATATATGTGTGAATGTCAATGTCATTGTCAATGTGAATATACATAAATACATATATATACATATATATACATATATGTATGTATATGTATGTATATATATGTATATGTATATATATGTGTGTGTGCATGTGGGTGAGAGTGTGAGTGTGTGTGAGTGTGAGTGTGTGTGAGTGTGAGTGTGAGTGTGAGTGTGAGTGTGAGTGTGAGTGTGAGTGTGAGTGTGAGTGTGAGTGTGAGTGTGAGTGTGAGTGTGAGTGTGAGTGTGAGTGTGAGTGTGAGTGTGAGTGTGAGTGTGAGTGTGAGTGTGAGTGTGAGTGTGTGTGTGTGTGTGTGTGTGTGTGTGTGTGTGTGTGTGTGTGTGTGTGTGTGTGTGTGTGTGTGTGAGTGTGTGAGTGTGTGAGTGTGTGAGTGGGTGAGTGTGTGAGTGTGTGAGTGGGTGAGTGGGTGAGTGGGTGAGTGTGCGTGCGTGCGTATGTGTGTGTGTGTGTGTGTGTGTGCATATGCATGTGTGTATATGTATACATACATATAAACATACATGTGTATATATATATATATTCATATGTATATATATCTATAAATAAACATGCATATATATAATATATATATGTGTGTATATATGTGTATATATACATATATATGTATATATAGACATATATATACATATTTATATACATATATATACATATATATATATACATGTGTATATATATATATATACATATATATGTATATATATATATACATATACATGTATATATATATATATACATATACATGTATATATATATATACATATACATGTATATATATATATACATATACATGTATATATATATATACATATACATGTATATATATATATATACATATACATGTATATATATATACATATACATGTATATATATATATACATATACATGTATATATATATATATATACATATACATGTATATATATATATATATATATACATATATGTATATATATATATATACATATACATGTATATATATATATACATATACATGTATATATATATATACATATACATGTATATATATATATATATATATATATATATATATATATACATATACATATATATATATATATATATATATATACATATATACATATTTATATACATATATATACATATTTATATACATATATATACATATTTATATACATATATATACATATATATACATATTTATATACATATATATACATATCTATATACATATATATACATATTTATATACATATATATACATATTTATATACATATATATACATATTTATATACATATATATACATATTTATATACATATATATACATATTTACATATATATACATATTTGTACATATATATACATATTTGTACATATATATACATATTTGTACATATATATACATATTTATATACATATATATACATATTTGTATACATATATATACATATATATACATATATATGTGTATATATACATATATGTGTATATATATACATATATATGTATGTATATATACATATATATGTATATATATACATATATACATATATATGTATATATATGTATACATATACATATATGTATGTATATATACATATATGTGTATATATACATATATATGTGTATATATACATATATATGTATATATATACATATATATGTATGTATATATACATATATATGTATATATATACATATATATACATATATATGTATATATATGTATACATATACATATGCATGTATGTATATATATACATATGCATGTATGTATATATATACATATGCATGTATGTATATATATACATATGCATGTATGTATATATATACATATGCATGTATGTATATATATACATATGCATGTATGTATATATATACATATGCATGTATGTATATATATATATACATATGCATGTATGTATATATATATATACATATGCATGTATGTATATATATATATACATATGCATGTATGTATATATATACATATGCATGCATGTATACATATGCATGTATGTATATATACATATGCATGTATGTATATATATACATATGCATGTATGTATATATATACATATGCATGTATGTATACATATACATATGCATGTATGCATACATATACATATGCATGTATGTATACATATGCATGCATGTATACATATGCATGTATGTATATATATACATATGCATGTAAGTATATATACATACATATGCATGTATGTATATATACATACATATGCATGTAAGTATATATACATACATATGCATGTATGTATATATATACATATGCATGTATGTATATATATACATATGCATGTATGTATATATATATACATATGCATGTATGTATATATATACATATGCATGTATGTATATATATACATATGCATGTATGTATATATATACATATGCATGTATGTATATATATACATATGCATGTATGTGTATATATATACATATGCATGTATGTATATGTATACATATGCATGTATGTATACATATGCATGTATGTATATATATGTATGTATGTATATATATATGCATGTATGTATACATATGCATGTATGTATACATATGCATGTATGTATATATATACATATGCATGTATGTATATATATATACATAAATGCATATGTATATATATATACATAAATGCATATGTATATATATATATACATAAATGCATATGTATATATATATATACATACATGCATATGTATATATATATACATACATGCATATGTATATATATATACATACATGCATATGTATATATATATACATACATGCATATGTATATATATATACATACATGCATATGTATATATATACATACATGCATATGTATATATACATGTATATGTATATATATACATACATATGTATATATATACATACATATGTATATATATACATACATACATATGTATATATATACATATGTATAAATATACATATGTATATATATATACATGTATATATATATACATACATACATATGTATATATATACATATGTATATATATACATACATACATATGTATATATATACATATGTATATATATACATACATACATATGTATATATATACATATGTATATATATACATACATACATATGTATATATATACATACATACATATGTATATATATACATATGTATAAATATACATATGTATATATATACATGTATATATATACATACATACATATGTATATATATACATATGTATATATATACATACATACATATGTATATATATACATATGTATATATATACATACATATGTATATATACATACATATGTATATATATACATACATATGTATATATATACATACATATGTATATATATACATACATATGTATATATATACATACATATGTATATATATACATACATATGTATATATACATACATATGTATATATATACATACATATGTATATATATACATACATACATATGTATATATACATACATACATATGTATATACATACATATGTATATATAAACATACATATGTATATATATACATACATATGTATATATATACTTACATATGTATATATATACATACATATGTATATATATACATACATATGTATATATATACATACATATGTATATATATACATACATATGTATATATATACATACATATGTATATATACATACATATGTATATATATACATACATATGTATATATACATACATACATATGTATATATATACATACATACATATGTATATATATACATACATACATATGTATATATATACATACATACATATGTATATACATACATACATATGTATATATATACATACATACATACATATGTATATACATACATACATATGTATATACATACATACATATGTATATATATACATACATACATACATATGTATATACATACATACATATGTATATATATACATACATACATATGTATATACATACATACATATGTATATATATACATACATATGTATATATACATACATACATATGTATATATATACATACATATGTATATATACATACATATGTATATATATACATACATACATATGTATATATATACATACATACATATGTATATATATACATACATACATATGTATATATATACGTACATACATATGTATATATATACGTACATACATATGTATATATATATACATATGTATATATATATACATACATACATATGTATATATATACATACATACATATGTATATATATACATACATACATATGTATATATATACATATGCATGTATGTATATATATACATACATACATATGTATATATATACATACATACATATGTATATATATATACATACATACATATGTATATATATACATACATACATATGTATATATATACATACATACATATGTATATATATACATACATACATATGTATATATATACATATGCATGTATGTATATATATATACATATGCATGTATGTATATATATATACATATGCATGTATGTATACATATATACATATGCATGTAAGTATATATACATACATATGCATGTATGTATATATACATACATATGCATGTAAGTATATATACATACATATGCATGTATGTATATATATATACATATGCATGTATGTATATATACATACATATGCATGTATGTATATATACATACATATGCATGTAAGTATATATACATACATATGCATGTAAGTATATATACATACATATGCATGTATGTATATATACATACATATGCATGTAAGTATATATACATACATATGCATGTATGTATATATATATACATATGCATGTATGTATATATATACATATGCATGTATGTATATATATATACATATGCATGTATGTATATATATATACATATGCATGTAAGTATATATACATACATATGCATGTATGCATATATACATACATGCATTGTAAGCATATATACATATATATATGCATGTATGTATATATATATATACATATGCATGCATGTATATACATACATATGCATTGCATGTATATATATATACATATGCATGTATGTACATATACATACATTACATGTAAGTATATATATACATATACGTATGTATTATATTAATACATATGCATGTATGCATACATATACATATGCATTGCATGTATTATTATATTATTACATATGCATGTATGTATTATACATACATTACAGCAATGCATGTATGCATATACATATGCATGTATATGCATGCATATACACATACGCATGCATGTATGCATATATACATATTTACGCATACATACACATGCATGCATACATACACATGTATGCATATACACATGTATGTATATATATTAAGCATATGTATGTATACACATGCATGCATATACATACATATGTATGCATATATATACACATGTGCATGTATATGTATACATATATGTATATATATATATATATATGTATGCATATATATGTATACATATGTATGCATATATGCATATACATGTATGTACATATGCATACATACATGTATGCATGCATACATATGTATGCATACATGTATACATATGCATGTATTATATGCATACATATGCATGCATATATGTACACATATATGTATATATACATACATGTATGTATATATGCATACATGTATGCATATATACATACATATGTATATATATATATATACATATGTATGTATACATGTATGTATATATAATATGTATGTATATTCACATGTATGTATATATATTATTATTATGTAATGTATATTATACATTATACGTATTATATACATATGCATGTATTATTATACATATGCATGCATACACATACATATGCATGTACATACACATGCATGTATACATATACATATGTATGTATATATATACATATGTATGTATGTATATATATACATATGTATGTATGTATACATATGTATGTATATATATACATGTATGTATATATACATATGTTTGTATATATATACACATGTATGTATATATATACACATGTATGTATATATATACACATGTATGTATATATATACACATGTATGTATATATATACACATGTATGTATATATATACACATGTATGTATATATATACACATGTATGTATATATATACACATGTATGTATATATATACACATGTATGTATATATATACACATGTATGTATATATATACACATGTATGTATATATATACACATGTATGTATATATATACATATGTATGTATATATATACATATGTATGTATATATATGTATGTATATATGTATACATATGTATGTATATATGTATACATATGTATGTATATATATACATATGTATGTATACATATGTATGTATATATAATATGTATGTATACATATGTATGTATATATATACATATGTATGTATATATACATATGTATGTATATATATACATATGTATGTATATATATGTATGTATATATATACATATGTATATATATATATATATATGTATGTATATACATATGTATGTATATATATACATATGTATGTATATATATACATATGTATGTATATATATACATATGTATGTATATATATACACATGTATGTATATATATACATATGTATGTATATATGTATATATATACATATGTATATATATACATGTGTATGTATATATATACATATGTATATATATACATATGTATATATATACATATTTAGATATATATATATATATGTGTATGTATATATATACATATGTATGTATATATACATAAATATCTATATGTATACATAAATATGTATATATATACATAAATTTGTATATATATACATAAATATGTATATATATACATAGATATATATATATACATGTGTATGTATATATATACATATGTATGTATATATACATAAATATGTATATGTATACATAAATATGTATATATATACATAAATTTGTATATATATACATAAATATGTATATATATACATATGTATATATATATACATATATATGTATATATATACATATATCTATGTATATATACATTATGTATATATATACATATATGTGTATATATATACATATATATGTATATATATACATATATATGTATATATACATATATGTGTATATATACATGTGTATATATACATATGTGTATATATACATATATGTATATATATACATATATGTATATATATACATATATGTATATATATACATATATGTATATATATACATATATGTATATATATACATATATGTATATATATACATATATGTGTATATATACATATATGTATATATATACATATGTGTATATATATACATATGTGTATATATATACATATATATATTTTATATGTATATATATAATATATATGTCGTGGATGGCGCCGCCGTATCCTCAAAACAGTTGCCAAGTATCGCCAGATGGGGTCACTGGATGCCAGAATGTTCCAGAACGGTATCTCTGGTTTGAATCCGAGTCCGAGCGCCTGATAGAGGGTTCGAAGCCGCGAGTTTATTGCTTCGGATTCCGTTATTCGCACTTTTACGGGGAATTCGAATTCTGACCACTGCGCTCGTGACGGAAGGCCATTTTGCGTGTGAAGCATACAACAATGTCAAAAAATACCAGGGATAAGCGTGTTGGTTTGAACCAAAGAACGAGAGACTGGATGCGTCTGAACCGCAATTTGGCCATGGATAAAGTAAGTATTTTTTTTATTAGAGATGGAAGAGATATAATTGGATGTAAAACGTGTGTGTAAATCGTGCCATGTGTTGGTGTTCTCTAGAAGCATGAGCTGTAGATATGAAAATATTAGCATTCGTATCCTATCATAGCCTGTAATTAAGAGGACGTGTTACAATAATAAAATATTATGCTAGGATGAGGACCCTTATATTTATGTATAGTTCATAGCTTAAAACTTGCTGAGGTGATGGAATACGTCCTGGTAAAGACCATTTTTTGGGCAGCCTTAAGCTCCAAGACATGTGTATGTAGTCAATAGAACGAAAATTCTATGACAATTTGCAATTGAAAGTACTTCCTCCCCAAATCTTCTTGCTTCTTTTTGAGGGTCTTAGACTGTACAGTATGTAGTCTATATTTATATTCCCTGATTCTATTTTTCTTTCTTTACTTTGGGGTTATGGAGTATGAGAAGCCGTGTGCTTTTTTGGCAGCTGGGTCTGCTATCTCATTACCTTCTATATCTGTATGTGAAGGTATCCATTCAAATATTTTTTATTTTTATTTTGTTTTTTCTCCGTTGATTGTATGATTAAATTTTGTATCTTATATATTGTGTTTGTGTAGTGTTGTGGTTTACTTTTTTTTATCAAGTGCAAAGCAGCATTAGAGTCTGTTAGGATTACTGAATTTGATAGATTATTGTTTTGAATATATTGTAAGTTTTTTTTTTTTGTATTGTGTAGAGTTCTGCTTCTGTAATATTTTTGATATTACATATTTTGATATTAATATCTTGATTAAAATTTGATATTAAATATTTTGATATTTGATGTTGATATTTTTTTGTTTTCTGAGTAGAAATGTGTTTGTATTATTTGATGTGAGTAGTTTTTTAAGGTTTGTATTCATGAATTCTGTTCTGATCTGGTGTGTTTTTTAAAATTTATACAGGATTTCGTCAGGACCATATGCTTTTCCATTATTAGTCTCTTTAATTGTTTTTATGAACTCAAATTAACTTTAGAATAAATTTATCTTAGTATTAAGGTCTGAAATTGGCAAACCATGGTGAATTATTGGTTTTTCTTTTGTTGTTGTTTTCCCCATTATTTTCATAAAGTTTCAAACTTTTTTGGTTGGGGTTTGAAAGTCTAATGTTTCACAATATTTTTTCCATGACACTTTTTATCTTTAATTATCTTTTTTAGCTTCTACCACTAATCATTTATATTCTGATTGATTTTTTGAATTTCGTCTTTTTCTCCACACGTTATAGGCTTTGTTCCTTTTTTTATTATTTCATTACAACTTTTATTCCACCAAGGCTTGTTTGGTTTTTGTTTTGTATTTGTTACATATCTGAATTCAAAGTATTTTTCGCTAGTCTTTTTAATTACTTCTAATATATCTTTTAAAGTTGTTCAGTTTTTATCTTCAACTACATTTAATTCTGTTCTATATTTTTCCCAACCAGTATTGTTAAAAAAATATCTCTTTTCTGTAGTTTTTATACAATTCCTGATGGTATCATCTTTTAGGATGATTGGTGAGTGGTCACTTCCTAAATTGGGACCTGTTTCTATTATGAAATGGCTTAGCTGAGGTGATCCTATTGCAAGATCTATTGTAGATTCTTTATTAAATCTAGGATCTATTCTTGTTGTTAGACCTGGTGGAGTTAAAGTAATTAATTTTTTTTTTTTTTTAGATGAATTCTGCAATATTTTTGCCTGTTTGGTTCATTAATTTTGGATTTATTTTGGGGTCCCATAAGGGATGATGAGCAATGAAGTCTCCTATCAGAAGTTTTGGATTGTCTAATTGTTCATCATAAAATTCAAGGATATTTTGTCCTATGTTATTACATGGGTTATCTATCAGTAATATATTCAACCATTTAATTTTGTAACTGATTTTCATTCCCAAGGTTTCTATTTTGACATTGTAATTGTCTCTGATTTAGTGTTTTGAAATGTATGTTGCTTTTAACACAAAATGCTAGTCCCCCACCTATCTGATTTTGTCTATCTTT
>BOPN01004307.1:100000-110000 GCA_017312705.2 Penaeus japonicus | reverse complement strand
AATTGGTGCGTGTTAGAGGGGGTGGGAGAGGAGGGGAGGGAGGAACAGAGGGATGGGGGGAGGAGGGAGGGAGGGGGGAGGGGGAGAGAGAGAGAGAGACTCAAGATGTTTATCCATGATTAATGGAAGGTTTTACTATTACATGGGTATGTACCCTTATCTCGGCGAACGCTAACAAATTTGAGTCATTAAAAGTTAGATTTTGGAAAGGATGTGAGGGTGCGCTGCAGTAAAACACGTGCAATAAATGGGTATTTTTTCCTACTGCAAATATGCGATGCAAATTCACGTACGCACGGTAGTCACATAAATTAGAACTTACTGTACACTTACACAAGCCTTCACACATCAAACAAAAAAAGAAACACATTACGATTAAACAAAACATGTCAGCATCTTTTCCTCCGGCATCTTGAACATGTACACACAAACATACACAAAAAGCACCCACGCCATAAAACCGGCCTGGCATTTTACTCCCCATAAGACAAAGTCTTCATTTACATCTCGAATCGCCGATGGTATTCCAAAAGTCCAGCATTTAAGAGCTAGCAAAACAGCGGCGGGAAACAGCGCTAAAGATGCGGGGTCTGCGGGGGCGGCCAGTGAGATCGCTTACACCAGTAATACGACGCTTTATCCACCTCGGCCCAGCTGTTCCAGGACTCGACCATTCACGATCTTCAAATTCCACCCTATTTGGCGCTTCATTTCGCATTTCCCCGCGACGTGTAATGATGTAGACCACCTACCGAGGTATGTAAAGAGAGATCCATTATGGAGCGGGGTAATGGTGTTGCTAAGGCAGCGAATAAAAAGGATTTTTTATCGTTCGCATTGCATTGTGACGTCACGTGGGTATACATGATATCTGTGGGTGCTGAGAGGCTCTGCTCTGCATCCACTGGGATCTCCCGACCCATTATAATGAGGGGTTGCGATGCCAATTTATGTTACGTCTGTCTGGCTGCATGTCTGCCTGGCTTCTGCTTCTCTCTCTCTCTACCCCCCCCCTCTCTCTCTCTCTCTCTCTCTCTCACACACAGATTCCTGAGCTAATATTAACGCTGCTTGTTGTTTTGCATTTAACACACGTGGCTGATAAGATACAATAAATCTGTGACCCTTTTAATCTCCTTTTAAAATCATGTGTTGGTTGCACTGTTGCTTCTTTCTTGGGTTGAATGAATACTTTACTTTCATGAACAATGACTATTAATCTAGAGCTGATTTTTATAGCGTTATGAATGGGAGAAAAGGGGGGGGGGGGGGAAAGGAAGAAAAGAGGGGCGGGAATGAGAGGTGGAGACATCGATATATATATATATATATATATATATATATATATATATATATAGAGAGAGAGAGAGAGAGAGAGAGAGAGAGAGAGAGAGAGAGAGAGAGAGAGAGAGAGAGAGAGAGAGAGAGAGAGAGAGAGAGAGAGAGAGAGAGAGAGAGAGAGAGAGAGAGAGAGAGAGAGAGAGAGAGAGAGCGGGAATGAGAGGTGGAGACATCGATATATATATATATATATATATATATATATATATATATATATATATATAGAGAGAGAGAGAGAGAGAGAGAGAGAGAGAGAGAGAGAGAGAGAGAGCAAAAACACTAAAAAACAGACCATACACAGACACAAACACAAGTACAGTAAAAGACATAAAGATAAACAGACAAGAAACAAGGAGACAGACAAAGACACAGAAACTCGAAAAAAACTCAATCAAGTTTCCCGCCTCCTCGCCGCCTCTCCTTCGGCGCATGACTCCTCGGGACAAAAGGCCGAATAACAAAAAAGGGAAATCACGCTGGAACTCCGTGTTGATTTAAGGGGATACGAGCTTAAGGATGTTATTGTTTCCTTTGAATTTATTTTTGTCGCTTTTGGTGAATCACTGTACGTTTTTTTCCCCATTTCTTTATTCCTTTCGTTAGTTTCTTGTTGTATGTTTTTTGTTTTTTTCTCTCTCTCTCTCTCATTACGGATTATTGTTTAAAAGATTTTTGTCATCACTGTGCTCATTTTTCATTGCTTTTCAACTTTCTTTTATTTTTTTTACCGCTTCAACATCTCAACATCTTATTCAAGCTAACAATAACCACGAAAAAAAAGAACAAAAAAATGGACGCGAGTAAAAAAGTGAAAAGAAACGGTGTTTATTCCTGTAATACAATCCTTTACTCGCCCGCTGAACCCACAAGACAGCGAATCAGAACCTCCTCATTGGTTCTGACAGCCTTATAAGCTCCGAGGTTTAGAGCAAAGCATTTTAAAGGTGTCTGATCCTCCTGAATGGGCGCTAAACCTGTCTCCAGTTCCTTGTGATTTACGACAGGAAGATCGAGTCGTAAATCCGAACAGAGTTGGAACAAAAGTTGCGTTTTCTGTTGTGTGTTTCTTTTCTGAAAGGTGCGGATTTTTTATATTTCCACGTTTAAATATAGAAGTGTCAACGTTAAGATGTATAGTTCTACGCAAGAAACCGCATAGTGTTTCTATCTTCAATGCTGTGTCAAGCGGAAATGTCGTTTCACTTCTGTTTATTGTCATAGAGACCGTAACAGTGTGCAGAAATGTTCTCACGCGAACTTCGTTTTCTTTGAGTGTTAGGTTATTCCTCCCTTTTAGTGACTAGAACTTTCTTCCCGTTTTAACCTAGTCTTGGGAAGGATATATGTGTGTGTGTGTGTGTGTGTGTGTGTGTGTGTGTGTGTGTGTGTGTGTGTGTGTGTGTGTGTGTGTGTGTGTGTGTGTGTGTGTGTGTGTGTGTGTGTTTTGTTGTGGGTGTGCGTTTGTTTTGATGTGGGAGGCGATGTAGGTGAACACGTGAACAGGACATTATTGAGAGGTGAGTCAAGACTGAAACTGGTAAGAGATGACCGTGAAGATAAAAAAGATAGATAGCAAGATGAACAAAATCTAATGTAAAGCAGATGATAATACTAACGATAATGCTGCTGATGATGACCGTGATAGTGATAGGTTATGGTGATGGCAATGGCAATGACAATGACAATGACGATGACAATGATAATAAATATAATAATACAAATGATAATAAAGAAAATACACCACTTAAAAAAATCCACTGCAACAATAAATCAAATAAACCACCATTACCACACCGACAGCAAAAGCAAAATAACAACGAAAAACAAAACAAAGGAGCATCTCATTGCACGACACAAACATATCGACTTCTCAGCATTCGACGCCTCGACCGCAACCTTTGGTCTGGAAACCTTGAAGGGAAATTTTGTTGCCTGTCTTCTTAGACCACAAAGCAGCTCTTTGTTTTACTTAGAGTCTTTGGATTTTTGGGAATATGTGTGGATTTAGGTGTTGGATAATGGGATTTAGGGACTAGTGGATATTGATGGATATGTCATTGGGATTTTGGATGTTGCTTGTGGGTAGTGTTGTTGTTATCATTTGGGTAGTTTGGTTGTTAGTTTTTTTGATATTGGAATGGGGTTGCCACTCTGTAAGGGAACTGAAGTGTACTTTTTTTCATGATGGATTGACTTATATTGGAAATGTGGTTTGGGTGAAGTATCCGAAATTGAGGGAAAGGAAACAAGAAAGTTGCAACATATTAATTGGATAAAGATATGGTCAAACAGCAATATTAAAAAAACAACAACTAAATAATAAAAAAGATAATCACTATGTTATACTCGATTGCATGATTAAGCAAAAACAAAAAACAAGAAAAAGGATAGCGAAAAATATGAACCAATAAGATTGACGACAAGTCCAGGTTGCTGCCAACAGTTGTCGAGGCCGCCGGTGTTGTCACAGACGAGGTTATTTGGCTTTAAAGAGCGGCTTCTTCGGCGGCAGTGAACCTAACGCTCTCTTTCGGTCGTTCGGTCATCGGACGACTTTATAGGGACTCCGGTTGACGTCTATGGCTCTCTTAAAAGTCGGCATTGTTCCCCTACGCCCATATTCCCACGCCCGAGCTCCTCCTACGCTCACGTACACGCCCGTGATTACAGTCACTTTCAATATACACTACTTGCACCTACGCGCTTGCTCTAAGCGTCCCTCTAAATACTCTCTACTCGCCTTCGTATATCCCATCTGCCGCCCATCCCACCCGCGGAGTGCACAGATCACATGCATCGGCTTCAATCAACCCCCGCCCACCGATGTCGTTCCCTTCCCTTCCCCCGCCCACACCCACGCCGCAACGCCCACACCCTTTGTGAGGCAAATGAACATCTAGTATGTCACTTGCGCCGCGAACCTTAGTGTTCACGTCATCGCTTCATCTGCCTCGTATTCTGCGGGCGGCGGGCGAGAAGGAAGGCGCGAGTCACGGGCGGCTGAGGGCAGTTAAGGGAGGCCAAGGGTAGTTGAAGGCAGTTGAGGGCGGCTTATGGCAGCAAGGGGTGGGAAAGGGCTGTTGCAAGGGAGGAGGTGGTCCATACAGTACTCTGTGTTAAGTATAATGGGCATTTAATCATTGTTGCTAACATATAAACCGCCGCTTTATAAAGTGAATTTAATGAGCCTTAAATATGATTTATTAGATAAACTCTTATGCTAGAGATACATACTTCCATCTTATTGCCTGTATAAATATTGATCGTAAAACGGAAAGCAAAACGAAAAATGAATAGCAATTGCACGCACAAAGAGTCATTCGGTAACATGAGACACCGTTTCTCTTGCACAATCTGAACGCTAACAGTAGAGACAATGAAAATACCAACAGACTATAGCTGTTCCCCAAATTAAGACATCGCCCCCTACACACTTTACCTAAACCAACACCTGTCTGTAAACACGAGAATCAAGTCCTCAGTGCAAACACACACACACACACACACGCACATGAGGAACTTGTATAAAAACACTAAAATGTCTATCACGCGTCCTCCGTCTTGTCAACCCCTTTGCCTTACAACCTCACCCCCATCCTCTACCGATCCCTCACTACTCCCTCCTGCCAACCCCCGCCTCCGATTCCTTCCTCTGTCTCCCTCTTTCGCCCTTTCCTCCTACCCATATCCCTCCCCCCCCCTTCCTTGCCTTTCACCCCTCAAGGCCTCGGCCTCCTGAAGGAGAACCCGAGTCTCCGTGGGCCACCCGATACCCGGCCCTATCAGATGCCCGAGGTCCTTCTCAGGGCACCCACGTATCACGCCCACGCGCTCCGCTGAAGCCGTCGCGGCATTACGCCCACGCGGGCTTAACGGCGCTGGTTAGACACGTCCTCGACACCCATAAACACCGCTGTGGGATGCACTTACATGGTCGCGCGGACAGTTAGGGCTAATACGCACACGGAGGTGCGTGTGCGCCTCTCACGTACTGACGGAGACGCAGATTTAGGCATTCACACACACACGCGCGCGCGCGCGCACACACGCACATACACACACACACAAATAAACATTATACATCGTAATACGTATCAACGTATATAAGTTACATATACAAACATAAAATCCATAAGGAACAAAAATATCTACTAATAAGAAAAAGAAGCTAGATAATGGAAAGGTAATTAAGATAATACAAGAGATTAAAACAAAACCGACAACATTTACCAATATCAATATCTCCCTTGAGACTTGCTCACACCTCTCTCTCCCGATCTCCATTTCTCCCCAAAAGGATCCATTGCCTTAATGACCTTGACATATACCGTTAGTTGATAGCCAAATAAATCCAACAAGTAAATAAGTACTTCTCCCTCCTTGTATCTCTCTTCTTGCCGACTATATCTAACCGCAGAATCTCGCCGGAAGCATGTGGAAGCACAAAGGGGGCGGTGCCTCGGAGTGCTTGAACTGCCGAGGGGGAATTATACGCTCGTTCGCCTCTCTGCAAGCACCGGCTGCGATAAGATATCATTCGTGAAAGGAAATACAGAACAGGGGTTCGAAGAGGTGAAGGGGGTAGGGGTAGGGGTGAGGGGTGAGTGAGTGAGTGGGTGGGTTGGTGGGGATGAGGGGGATAGGGGTGAGGGGGGGAGGGGATGAGGAGTATAGGGGTGGGTGGGTTGGGATGAGGGGTATAGGGGTGGGTGGGTGGTTAGGGGTGAGGGAGAGAGAGGTAGGTGGGTGGATAGAGGTGAGGGGAGACAGGGGTGAGTGGGTGAGTAGAAGGGGAAGGGATGGGTGGGTAGGGATAAGTATATGGGGGAGAGGAATGGGTAGAAAGGAAGGGAGGCAGGGGGGTAGAAGGGGAGGGGGATAGTGGTGGGAGGTCTGGTAGGTAGGGAGAGGAGGATGGGCAAAAGGGGAGGGGGTAGTGGGAGGTGTTAGGCAGGGGGAATGGGAGGGGGTAAGCGGAAAGAGGATGGAAGAGGAAAATGAGGTACGTCGGTAGAGGAGATAGAGGTTGGGTAAGGTTTGGGGCAGAGAGAGGGAGTGAAGATGGGTAATGAAAGGGGAAGGGGGCAAGGGTGATGGAGGGGGGGATACAGCTTCGCCATTTTCGTTTCGAATTTGTTTTCTATTTTGCTTGATTTATTTCATCATCCTTACCATAACATCATCATACTAACATTACCATTATCATTATCATCGTCATCGTTATCATCATCACAATCATCTTCATCACAAGTGCCAAAACAGTCACCATTACCTTCATCGTCGTCATTTTCCTCTTTTAGGTAGTCGTCATCATCATCATCATCGTCATTATTATCATTATCATCTCGTACTTCATTATCTCCGCTTTTCCAACATTCCCTTCCAATTCATCAACGTTATCATCCTGTCCCTTCTCCATATCCTCCTTCCCCCATCCCCTCTCCATGTCTCCCTTCCCCTCCCACCCCCACCCCTTCTCCATCTACCCCTTCCACTCCTCCCCCTCCGCCCCTCCCCACCTAAGCATCACATCCAATCAAGTCTCCGGATAATGATTCTCACTTGATTAACGACACAGGCCGGTTAAGAATCACAGCTCGGTTATCGATCAACGTCTAAATTCGGAGACAGAGAAATAGAGGAGTGAGGAGGGAGGAGGAGGGGGGGGGGGGTAAGAGAGGGAAGGGTACATGGATTAAGGTGGGGGTGCAGAGGCATAGAGAAGGGTGTGGGCAGTGGAGAGGAGGTGACGAGGTCTCTAGAAGGAGGGGAGAAGAGGGGGAGGAAGGGGGAGGGGGCAGATGTAGAGAGTCAGGGTGAGGGAGAGAAAGGGAAAGAAAAAATAAGGAGGGGGAGGGGGGAGGAGGAAGTAAGTGTAGAGAGTCAGGGCGAAGGAGAAAAGGGGAAGAGAGAGACAGGGTGGGAAGAGGGAGGAAGGGGAGAAGGTGGGGGGGGGGGGATGTTATTCCTAATGGGGAAACACCCAGAGTCTTTTTATGGTTGAGTCTTTGATGTCATTATACGACAGAATTTAAATGGGTGACGATGGGAGACCGAATGTTCAGTGTGAGGTGTTTTTATAAACGCACAATACGAGGTGAGTGTTGTGTGATGAGTCTGCGATAACAAGAATGTGGATAAGTGACGAGGAAAGGATAACGATTTTGATATAGCAATCAAAATAACACAATATTAAAAATTATAGGATAATAATATAGTGATAATGATGGTTTAGATCAGTGGTTTTCAAACTATTTAGCATGACGGCACACTAAGTAAAAACTAATATTTTGGCGGCACACCTGCCCTTTGATTTATATATATATATACATATATATATATACATATATATATACACAGTATATATATATATATATATATATATATATATATATATATATATATATATATATATATATATGTATCGCACTTGACCAGTCGGTCATTCGCAGTACAAGTATTATTCTCGCCGATCAATGTGAGGAATTCTCGAAACCTAGCAAAATTATATTATTTTCGGGGCACACCAAGGAGATAATGGCGGCGCACACTTTGGCAATCACTGGTTTAGATGTTCATAATTCTTGCTGCTATCATTGTTCCCATTATCAACGTGCTATTACTATCAGTATAACTCATTGATAATCATGCTATTACAACTGGAACTCTTGACAACAATATCGACAACAACAATGATTATAACGTAAAATAATCATCAGACAACAATTACACCATCACTTCATCTCACATATCCCAAAATAAAAGTTACTCTTCGTCGCAAGTGATGCCTATATTCACCACACTCAAAAAAAAAAAAAAAAGAAAGAAAAAAAAAAACACCACAAAAGGTCATTCGCAATGTAGAATCATCACAAGAACAAGCTAAATGAAAATTTATTTCATCAACATCATTTACGCTATGCAAACACTTTCTGGTTTTTGCTTTTTGTTTTTCGACTTTGTAATTTTCTCAGCCGGTTTTACAACCATTTCACGCCACATTACAAGCACTTAGGAGTGAAAACAACGTGGTTTCCAAGTGGTGGTTTCTCCATTAGGAAGAAATGGAGAGGGAAAAAATCAAATTCTAGTTTAATTTTATCTTTTTATTTTGGGGGCTCCGTCATTGAGGTATATATTTATTCTTTAAACTGTGACACCGTGTCTTAGCGTTATTAATATTTTTCCTTTTCGTTTATGACTGAAAATTATTCCTCTTTGCCCCTCCCTTCCTGCGTAACAAATGGATTATGCGTTACTCGGCCTCTCGTCGCCGCCTGGCGACACACACACACACATACACACACTCTCTCTCTCTCTCTCTCTCTCTCTCTCTCTCTCTCTCTCTCTCTCTCTCTCTCTCTCTCTCTCTCTCTCTCTCTCTCTCTCTCTATCTATCTATCTCTATCTCTCTCTCTACCTACTCTACCCCCCCCCCACACACACACACCCTTTATTCTACACAATTAACCCAAAGAAGGAGCAGCCCTTGAAGCTCTCTCTCTCCCTCCCTTCCCTTCAATTCTTCTTCCCTCCCCTCCCCTCCCCCTCCCCCTCCCCCTCCCCCTCCCCTTCCCCTTCCCCTCCCCCCAACCGACTCCACAAGCATCGCAGGAAACCGATGCCGGGACCGATAGCCGTAGTATAGTCCGCGTGGCCCGGGTGACATGGCTGATATAGTGCGAACGGGGATGGTGAAAGATGGTGAGCAGGGGAGTGGAAGTCACCATCATTAGATCCTGGGTATAATGGTGTTTGTGTGGGTGGGGTGGGGGGTGGGGGGTCAGTGCACCATTAAACATATGTGTGTCAGTGTGTGTATCAGTGTGTGCGTGTGCATGTTTATCTGTAAGTATGCTTGTGTTGCATATACATACATCCTATATACACGCAAGTGTTTACAGTTGTTCCCTTGTGCGTGTGTGAGGGTTAAAGGAAAGGCAAACGCGGAACAAAAGACGTGAAGTATGCGGACCTGATCTAATCGGAGCGTAAACATTACCTTTACGCAAATGAGGATTTTTTTTTCTTTTTTGGTACGGAGCAGAGCAGACTTTTCGCGTCTTATTTGAATAATAAAAGTAGAAAAGGATATAAGAAAGGGAGAGGTCGGGGATTAAGGGTGGGAGAGAGAGAGAGAGAGATAGAAGGAAAGAAAGAGAGAGGGAGAGAGAAAGAGAAAGAGGGGGAGAGAGAGAGAGAGAGAAAGAGAGAGAGGGGGGATAGAAAGAAAAAGGAAGGGAGGGAAAAGGAAAAAAAGAGTGAGAAAGAAGAAGATAGAAGAGAAGAGAATGAGAAGACGAGAGATAGAGAGAGAAAGAGAAAATATAAAATATAGAGAAAAAGGAAGAAAAAGAAAGTAAAAGAGAGAAAGCAAGACAGACAGAAAGCAGTGAAGTCACCCGAAATAATATCCCTTGATTGTATCACCGAATCTATAGATTATTTATCGCCCGCTTGACGTTATGCAAGTCACACCACACCGCCCATAGGCCTACGGAGAAGCTTGGGCCTATCAGCGCAAAATATGAGCTACGTTCGGGAGGGGAGGGAGGTGGGGGGGAGGTGACATCGAAACCGAAACAACTTGATCATGAACAGGAAATGAATAACAGGAATAACTCCAATGCTAAGAATTATTGTTATTTTTATGATTATA
>BOPN01004307.1:87500-92500 GCA_017312705.2 Penaeus japonicus | reverse complement strand
TACTCACACACTCATCTAGACTCATTTCTTTGGCTTCTACTCACACACTCATCTAGACTCATTTCTTTGGCTTCTACTCACACACTCATCTAGACTCATTTCTTTGGCTTCTACTCACACACTCATCTAGACTCTTTTACTTTGGCTTCTACTCACACACTCATCTAGACTCATTTCTTTGACTTCTACTCACACACTCATCTTGACTCATTTCTTTGGCTTCTACTTACACACTCATCTTGACTCATTTCTTTGGCTTCTACTCACACACTCATCTTGACTCATTTCTTTGGCTTCTACTCACACACTCATCTAGACTCATTTCATTTCTTACCACATGACACTGTCAATTGTGATCATTTCTTTGGGTCACCACACACTCATCTAGACTCATTTCTTTGGCTTCTACTCACACACTCATCTTGCCTCATTTCTTTGGCTTCTACTCACACACTCATCTAGACTCATTTCTTTGGCTTCTACTCACACACTCATCTAGACTCTTTTACTTTGGCTTCTACTCACACACTCATCTAGACTCATTTCTCTCATCACATCTCATCTTTCATGTGGTATGATGTTGTAATAAGATAAATGACGTAGAAAATGGCTCGGCGAGTGATTGAGTGAGTGGAAAGTGATTTTCAGAGTGCAAAAATGTTGAATAATCTTGAAAGACAATATAAACAAAGGAAAATCAATATGCAGGAATACAGAAATTAAATAAAAGAAAAAAGGTGGAAAGAAAGCGAGAGAGAAAGAAAAAGAAAGAGAGAGGGGGAGAGGGAGAGAAAGCGAAAGAGAAAGAGAGATATAAAGATATAAATAGATAGAGAGAGAAAGAGAGAGAGAGGGAGGTAGACATAGAGAGAAAGAGAGAGAGAGAGATATAGAGATGGAAATAGATAGATAAATAGATAGATAGATAGATAGATAGAGAGAGAGAGAGAGAGAGAGAGAGAGAGAGAGAGAGAGAGAGAGAGAGAGAGAGAGAGAGAGAGAGAGAGAGAGACAGACAGACAGAGAAATAAACCCCTTCGTTCACTGAATGGCAGAGAAGATGTTGCAGACTGATAAAAAGTTTCATTTAGATTCGCCGTTTTTGTAGCAGCGATGACGTCACATTCGTTGCCAAGAGGGGCGAAGGGGTGTGGGTGGGTGGGTGGGGATAGGGAGGGGGGTGAGGAGAGTGATATCTTAAGTGTGGTTAACATAGCTACGCTTATTAATATTATCTTTGTTATTACTATTATCATTATTATTATCATCAGTGTTCTTATTGGTTTTCTTAAACTTAGTATTATTGCTACTGTTATTATCAATACTATCATCATCATCAACAATATTATTAACATTCTTGTTATTATCATTATAATAATTGTTATTATCATTATTACTATCATTATCATCATTCTTATCTTTATCATTATTCTCATTAATATTTCTTATCATTATTACTACTAGTAATAACATTATCATTGTCATTATCACCATCATCATTACTAACACCACATTCATTATTATCAATAGTGACACCAATAGCAGTAGTGTCACAGTAGTAGTAGTAATAGTAGTAGCAGAAATAGCAATACCATAATCATCATTATCATCCTTATATGAATTGGAAGGATTTGGAAAGTGATAATGATAACCATCTTTATTTTTTTGACTTATTCCAAAGAAAAAAAATGATAATAATCAAAAAGATGAATAATTATCTTGTATCATATCTTGACAAAATGGAAATCAGCTGAGACAAAAAAAAAAAAAAAATAAATATATATACATATATACATAATATATATATATATATATATATATATATATATATATATATATATATATATATATATATATATATATATATATAAACACACACACACACACACACACACACATACACACACACACACACACACACACACACACACACACACACACACACACACACATATATATATATATATATATATATATATATATATATATATATATATATATATATATATATATATATATATATATATATACAAACTCCTATAAAATCATTCTAGAAAATGAAAAAAATAGTCGATCTATAAACGATAAACCAATGAATATTGAATTATTTGAAATTATAAAGACATACATAAAATTCTAAAAAATATATTAAAAAAAACAACAACTAAAAACTACAAATGAAAGATAAAAATTCAAATATTCTTTGAATGAAAACAAAACAAAACAAGAATAACTAAAATAAACCTACTAATTTCTCCTCGAAAATATTTAAGCCAACTATAAGATATAAGAAAAAAATCATATTTACCTAGAACAAAATATAATATTTTTTTTCAAACATCAACAATAAAAACAATACTACATACACCTGCGGGAGAATAAGGTACACTAATAAATCAAATTTATCAAATATATATCAAACAAAGAAAAAGGAATACCCAATAAAAAAAATGAATAAACCAGCGAAATGATAATCAAAACCTCGTAAAAGTCGCGATTGCAAATCAACAGAAGACCTTGAGACGAATCCGCTAAGTCACAACAATGCAAGATGTTTAGGGGCGCTTAGCATTTTGTTTTGAATCTTCTGCATTCCTGTTTTATTTTTCCATCGATTTTATGTCTGTCTAGTTGATTTTGAAAATATATACTTAAAATATTTAAAATATACGTATTCGAAGAGGCTTAGAGATGTAAAAAGGTCGTGAAAACAAACAACTGGAACAGAGATATTTGTTTTGTTTTGTTTCCTTATGCATGAGCCGAATAATAGATAATAGTGAAGATGATGATGATGATGATGGTGATGGTGATGATGGTGATGATAATGATGATAATGATGATAATGATGATGATAATGATGATGATGATGATGATTATAGTAACAGTAATGATAATAATAATAATAATAATAGCACAAATGTTATGCAATTGAAAATAAAACCTAAATACTTGATAACTAAAATAATCATAGTTTCATGAAATTTTAGACTCGTCTGCGTAATATCCGCTTCACTGAGAATTAATTAAGAAGGGAGTAGGGAAGGGGGGGGAGTGGGAAAGAGAGGGGGAGGAAAGGGAGAGAGGAAGGGTGATGGTAGGGTGAGGGGTGAGGGGTGAGGGGTGAGGGGTGAGGGGTGAGGGGAAGGGAAAGGGAGAAGGGGGAGGAGGAGTGGAGGAGGAAGACGGGAGGGGAAGGATGGGGTGAAGAACCCCTCTTTTTCCTCCTTTCTCTTTCATTCTCTTCTTTTTCTCTTTCCCTATTTTAAAATTACTCTTATTCTTTTTCCTTTCTACTTTATTTTTCATTTTCTGCGACTCTTTACTTTTTTGTCTGTTTCTTCTCTCTTGCTTCTTCGCATTCTTCTTTTCTCTTCTTTTCTCTTTCTTGTCTATCATCTTATGGTTCTTTTCCGTTCATGCGCATTTTTCTTCCTTTACTCCTCCGTTTTATCATTTTCTATCTGCCTTCTCCTTCCTCATCTCCCTCCTTCTGTATTTACTTTCTCCCTCTTCATTTACTCTTCAATCCTCTTTTCTCCCTTTCTCCTCCCTCTATACTCCTCCTCCTCCATTCTGTCCTCTTTTCCCTCCTTTTTGATCTTCCTCCTACATTCCTATCCATCTTCATCTTCTCTCATCCCACCTCTTCTGCCTTCCTCTTCATCTTTCTCATCCCTCTTTTTCTTTCTCCTCCCTCTTCCTTCTGTTCCATCTCCTTCTCCATCTTCTTTCTCTTCCCTTCTTCCTCTTCGTCTCCTCTTCCCATCTATCCTTTTCTCCATCGTTCTCATTTCTCTATCTCCTTCCTCCTCCTTCTTCTCCCATCCCCTCTATCCTCTTTTTCCTTCCTCCTCCCTCTTCCCATTCCCTATCCATCTTCTTTCTCTTTCCCCCTTCCTTTGTACCTCCTTTCTCCTTCCCTCTCTATCTTCTTTCTCCTTCCTCTTTATCTCCCCTTTCCTTCCCTCTCAATCTTCTTTCTCCTTCCTCTTTATCTCTTCTTTCCTTCCCTCTCCATCTTCTTTCTCCTTCCTCCTTCCTCTCCTCTTTCCTTCACTCTCAATCTTCTTCCTCCTCCCTCTTTACCTCCTTTCTCCTTTTTCTCTCCATCTTCTTTCTCCTTCCTCTTTCCTTCCCTCTACATCTTATTTCTCCTTCCTCCTTCCTCTTTATCTCCTCTTTCCTTCCCTCTCCATCTTATTTCTTCTTCCTCCTTCCTCTTTATCTCCTCTTTCCTTCCCTCTTCATCTTCACTTCCCCCTACCCCCCCTCCCTTCCGTTACGCTCGACCGCCCTTCGCACCGCCGAGAAAATGTTTTTGCTTAATTCTATTTTCTTTGCTTCCTTTTCCTCTTTTTCCTCTAGTTTTCTCCTCCCTCTTTTGCTCCCTCCTTCCTCCTTTTCCTCTCGTTCTCTCCTTCATCTTTTCCCTCCTTCTCCTCTCTTTCCTATTTACGCATTCCCCTTCATTCTCTTTTTCCTCTCTCCTCTTTCCTCCTCGTCCTCCTTCTTCTGCTTCTCATCCTCCTCCTGCTCCTCCTCCTTCTCAACCTTCCCCTCCCCTTTTCCCCTCCTGCAGACAGACGAGTCGTTCAAAGGCCCTCACACCCGATCGCTACAAAGGCGTCCGCTTGAGGAGTATATTAGCGCCTTAACCAGCCCTCATATCACTCCCGGAGGCACGATTCTTGATTTAAAAGGGAGATTCGTCGCCCGTTAAACTTCTGGGTGAACGATCTAATATGGGAAAGAGAGGAAGAGGGAGAGAGAGAGAGAGAGAGAGAGAGAGAGAGAGAGAGAGAGAGAGAGAGAGAGAGAGAGAGAGAGAGAGAGAGAGAGAGAGAGAGACTGAGTAAGAGAGTGAGTGAGTGAGAGAGAGAGAGAGAGAGAGCGAAAGAAAGAGATAGATAGAGAGAAATGCACTTTCTAATATGCCATCATATCAATTACATCACACAAATCCACATCCCATGATAAAATCCCTCATATCATCAGTG
>BOPN01004307.1:57500-60000 GCA_017312705.2 Penaeus japonicus | reverse complement strand
AGGGAGTAAGTAAGTGAGTGAGTAACTAAGTGACTAAGTGAGTAAGTGTGACTGAATGAGTGGGCATGTGTGTATGCGTGTATTTTTGTTTGTTTGTTTGTTTGTATTCAGTTATATGTCAGTATTCGTACTTAATCTCGTACTTGTATCTATGTCAGTGTTGAATTTACGTGCATGTCAATGAGTCCCTACGTACTCTGACATCAACCATGATCCCCTTAAAAAACACGATACACATTCCTTCCCAACTGTAGATCACCTCCTCCGCACTTCCTTCGCTACATCTCACGTCACTTTCTCCTTCATGTCACCGCGAAGACATGTCACAGGGGCGCTACGGCAAAGACAAACGACTGTCGCTTCCGAAGGAGAGTAACTGAAACCCGATACCATTGGCAGTGAAACCGGAGAGGGAGGGAGAGAGAGAGAGAGAGAGAGAGAGAGAGAGAGAGAGAGAGAGAGAGAGAGAGAGAGAGAGAGAGAGAGAGAGAGAGAGAGAGAGAGAGAAATATACACAAGTACACAGTATCACACACACATACACAAACCTTCTCACAAACATTTAAAAAATTAGATAAAAAACAACAACAACAACAACAACAAGACGGAACAGACATGGCTCCTCCTCCTTCATCTCCAGAACCTCCTCACGAAAACACTTGAGGTGTTTCTATCATCGTTTTCTTTCCTCTCAGGCCTCCCCCAACCCCCACTCCCACCCCTAATTCATATCCGTCTGAAAAGAGAGGTAAGGAGGAGGAGGAGGAGGAGGAGGAGGAGGAGGAGGAGGAGGAGGAGGAGGAGGAGGAGGAGGAGGAGGAGGAGGAGGAGGAGGAGGGGGGGGGGGGGGGGGGGGGGGGGGGGGGGGGGAGGAGGAGGAGGTAGTGGTGGAGGAGGAGGTGGAGGAGGAGGTGGAGGTGGAGGGGGAGGGGGAGAAGGAAGAGGAGGTGGAGGAGGTTTAGGGGAGGGGGAGATGGAGGAGGAGGAGGAGGTGGAGGGGAAGGAGAGGGAAGGAAGGAGGAGGAGGAGAAGGAGGAAGAGGTTGGAAGGAAAGGGCGGGAAGAGGAAGAGAAGGGGACAGAGAAAGAGAGAGGAGGAAGAGGGAAGGGGGCGGAGAGAAGGGGAAGGGGTAAAAGACTAGGGGTGGGAGTAGAAGGAGAAGTAAGAAGAGGAAGAAGAAGGAAAAGGAGAGGAGGTGAAGGGAGAAAGAATATGAGAGCGAGATAAGAGAAAGGATGGAGAGAGAAGACGAGGAGAGAAGAGGCAAAGAGCGGCGTTTCAGTGGGTTCTCTCAGTAACAACAATGGCATCTCACGCCTTGAGGTAGATCCTTGTTCATTCTCCCGGATGGTGAGGGGGAGGGGGAGGGGGGGGGAGCCGGTTCTATTGTGAGGCGATTTCGTACCTGATTGATATGCGCTGTCCTCTTGTTGCCTTCCTCAGGTGCTCTCAGTTGTTTCATTCGCCATTCAGGGGTGGAGAGTGTTGGAGGGCCGTACCGTACTGATGTATGGTTACTATGTATGGTGTGTGTGTGTGTGTGTGTGTGTGTGTGTGTGTGTGTGTGTGTGTGTGTGTGTGTGTGTGTGTGTGTGTGTGTGTGTGTGTGTGTGTGTGTGTGTGTACAGGATTTGTGTGTATTTGTCTTTCAGAAATGCTTTGAGTTGCTTTATTCACCATTTCGAAGCGAAGGTTGGGAGGTCCGTACCGTACCGATACATGGTTATTGAAAGAATTTGTTTACCGTACCTAATGCGTGAGAGCATGAATTTATTTAACATAAATTATGCTTGGGTGCGTAAATCCGCGTGTACGTTTGTGTGTACTTGTTCATGTACCTACGTGTGGCTGTACACACTTAACAGGACTCTTAAGTGGAAATCGAAGACATAAAAACTTATCTTATCTCACTGATAATTTTACTTGATAGTTTAGCATCATCGATAAGACTTTCCTGAAGTCCTGCCGGCTGAGAAAAACGAATGATAAGAAAGAAAGAAAGAGAGAATAGACAAAGGAAAGAAAAGAAGATGAAAAAAAGCGATAAAGAAGAGACGAATTCCAGGAATTCAACGGTTTATTTTTTCAGTATAATTAAAGTATTATTGTGGCTTCTTTTATATTCAGTTCTCTGTTTTTGTTTCTCTCTTGTTCTCTTTCTCCCTTCCTACCCTCCCACTCTCTCTCTCTCTCTCTCTCTCTCTCTCTCTCTCTCTCTCTCTCTCTCTCTCTCTCTCTCTCTCTCTCTCTCTCTCTCTCTCTCTCTCTCTCTCTCTCTCTCTCTCTCTCTCTCTCTCTCTCTCTCTCTCTCTCTCTCTCTCTCTCTCTCACTCTCGCTTTTTCCCTCTCTCTTTATCTCCCTTCCCCCCTCCACCACTTTCTCTCTCTCTCTCTCTCTCTCTCTCTCTCTCTCTCTCTCTCTCTCTCTCTCTCTCTCTCTCTCTCTCTCTCTCTCTCTCTCTCTCTCTCTCTCTCTCTCTCTCTCTCTCCCGCACCTCCC
>BOPN01004307.1:42500-47500 GCA_017312705.2 Penaeus japonicus | reverse complement strand
CTTGAGAAGATATGTCTCAGGTGGGCACTTGAGGAAGAGGAAATTGTGTTTTTCTTAGGGTTTTTAAAATGTTTAATATTATAGATTTCGTACTGCTTCTGTTTTTTTTCTTTGTATTATGTCTCTCTCTCTCTCTCTCTCTCTCTCTCTCTCTCTCTCTCTCTCTCTCTCTCTCTCCCTCCCTCCCTCATTTCTCTCTCTTCTTGTATTTCTCTTTCTCTTCCTCCCTTATTCTGACACACACACACACACACACACAGTCAAACACACACTAACAAGGACACAGGTACCCACTCTCATGAGCATTATATATTCCCAACAGTATCTTCCTTAAAGAGAGTAAACATCCGGAATGGGTAGGGGAAGTGGAGACCCGACCCCCCCCCCCTCCATCTCTCTACCTCTCCCCTCCCCTCAGTGCCTCTTGCAAGCACCAACCTAAACACGATTAAACGATGATTGACTGAAATAAGAAGGAGCCGGAACAGAGTAGGGGGGAGGGGGGGGAAGGAGAGGGTTGGGGAGATAGGGGGAAGAATACAAGGGTAGGAGAAAGGAGTGAGGCTGGGCTGGAAAGTGTGTGTGTGTGTGTGTGTGTATGTGTGTGTTTGTTTGTTTGTTTGTATGTGTGTGTGTGAGAGAGAGAGAGAGAGAGAGAGAGAGAGAGAGAGAGAGAGAGAGAGAGAGAGAGAGAGAGAGAGAGAGAGAGAGAGAGAGAGAGAGAGAGAGAGAGAGAGAGAGAGAGAGAGAGAGAGAGAGAGAGAGAGAGAGAGCGAGAGAGAGAACTCATTATCATACATAATTGCAAATTATAATGCACAGCCCGGCAGCTCTCCAGAGGCCTCAGTTTACGTTGGCTATCTACGTAGCAATTAAATATATATTCATCCAAATTGTATATCAAGATGATGTGTAATGCAACATCTTCACTTCATGCCTTTATTATAAGGATCTGGATTATAGTCATTATTCTAAAAGTTATAGTCACGCTTAACGAATAAAAAATATCCCAAATGCTATTTCCATTTCGTGGGAGAGAGAGAGAGAGAGAGAGAGAGAGAGAGAGAGAGAGAGAGAGAGAGAGAGAGAGAGAGAGAGAGAGAGAGAGAGAGAGAGAGAGAGAGAGAGAGAGAGAGAGAAAGAGAGAGAGAGAGAGAGAGAGAGAGAGAGAGAGAGAGAGAGAGAGAGAGAAGAGAGAGAGAGAGAGAGAGAGAGAGAGAGAGAGAGAGAGAGAGAAAGAATGAAAGAAAGAGAGAGAGAGAGAGAGAGAGAGAGAGAGAGAGAGAGAGAGAGAGAGAGAGAGAGAGAGAGAGAGAGAGAGAGAGAGAGAGAGAGAGAGAGAGAGAGAGAGAGAGAGAGAGAGAGAGAGAGAGAGAGAGAGAGAGAGAGAGAGAGAGAGAGAGAGAGAGAGAGAGAGAGAGAGAGAGAGAATGAAAGAAGGAGAGAGAGAGAGAGAGAATGAAAGAAGGAGAGTGTGTGCGTGTCTGTGTGTGTGTGTGTGTGTTTGTGTGTGTATGTGTGTGTGTGTGTGTGTGTGAGAGAGAGAGAGAGAGAGAGAGAGAGAGAGAGAGAGAGAGAGAGAGAGAGAGAGAGAGAGAGAGAGAGAGAGAGAGAGAGAGAGAATGAAGAGAGAGAGGGGGGGGGGGAGAGAAAGAGAGGAGAGGAGAATAATAATAATAATAATAATAATGATAAAAAGAGAGAGAAGGGAGAGATGGACTGATAGATAAATGAATATAGATAGATAAAGGTAATAATGATAATGCTAACAACAAGAAAATTGACAAACGACAAAAGAAGCAGCAGTAGTAGTAGTAGTAGTAGCAGTAATAGTAGTAGTAATAGGAAGGGTCTTAATAGTAGCCGTGAAGTAGTTGTAAGAGTAGTAATGCTAGTAGTACTACTAGTAGGGCAATCGTAGCAGTAGTAATAATAGTAGTAAGGGTATTAGTAGTAGCTGTAAAGTAGTTGTAGTAGTAGTGAAAATAGTAGTAATAGAAATGGTAGTAGTAGTAGTAGTAAAGGTATGGGTATTAGTAGTAGCTGTAGTAGTAGTAGTAGTAGTAGAAGAAATAGCAGCTGTAGTAGTAGTTGTAGTGTAGTAGTAGTATTAGCATAGTAATAGTAGCCATGCCAATGATAGAATAAAATACAAGAAAAACGAATTCTTTTAAGGAAGACCTTTGTCCGCGCAGACCGAACGCTGGAACCGATTTTTTGTCGCGGGCGTCGCCGAGCAGACAAGGAGAACGACAGCTATTCATGGGCGGCACACAGGACCCGTGGGGCCCCCCAGGATTTGTTTGCTCTTTCTCTCTCTTACTTTTCCGTGAAGTACTTTTCTTTCGCTCACTCATTTTTGTATTATTGTCTGTCTGTTTGTCTCCCTTTCTCTTTCTCTCTCTCCCTCTTTATCATTCGTTTATTCTCTCATTCTCTCTCTCTCTCTCCGTCTCTCCGTCCCTCCTTTCTTTCCTTCCTTCCTCCCTCCCCCCTTCCTTCCCTCCCTCCCTCCCTTCCTCCCGTCCTCCCTCCCTCCGTCCCTCTCTCCTTCCCCATTTCTCTCTCTCTCCCGTCCCTCCCTCCATTCCATTCTCCCTTCCCCTATTCTTTATAACCGCATAAAGTAATTGCAGAGCTTGCAAGAGAGGTACAGTGAAAGGGAGCAAGGGAGACGGGGTGGGGACATGTTCATAGCCGGAAAGGTTAATGAGAAAGGGCTATATGGTTTTGTATAATTTACTTTATGAATGGTGATGGGGAGCAGAACGTATATGCTGTGTATAGAATAAAGAGGTTCTTTGATCACACACGCACGCACGCACAACACACATACACACACATACATCAGCACACACACACACACACACACACACACATACACACACACATATATATATATATATATATATATATATATATATATATATATATTTATTTATTTATTTATTTAGAGAGAGAGTGAGAGAGGAGAGACTTCTGTTCTCCACTCCGTTTCTTCTTTCTCTCATTCATTCGTCAATGCTACTTACGGATTTTACTTGAGAACTGCTGAGTCACACTTACCTGTAAAAAAATAAAAAAATGGTTAAAATTTGCCTTGCAGCAACTCTCAGTCTATTCATAGATAGCTAGTTCTAAATCTTGAAAAAATCAGTATAATCAAAGAACTAATAATAGCAATTCGACTAAGGTATATATATATATTTACATATATAATATGAATATATATAAACATATATATATATATATATATATACATATACATATATATATATATATATATATATATATATATATATATATATATATATATATATATATATATATATGTATGTATGTATACACATACACACACACACGTATGTATCTACCCCACCCCCTGTTTACCGAAGCGCCAGCGAGACGTGAAGAAACAAGGTACAACAAATACTAGAACCGGGGACTGATCCCTCAAAATGAATCCTATCTAGCAATTGCAGCGTTGACAGGATCATGAGGAGGGGTGGGTGTGAGGAAGGGAGGGAAGGGGAGAAGGGGGTAATGAAAGGAAGGGGTTAAAGGAGAAATTTGGAAAATATCGCAAAGGATTGGGGGCAGGGGTGGGGGGTGAGGGAGGGATTCGGTGGGAGGGGGGTTTGAGGCAAAGTGGGTGAGAAGTAGTTTTGGAGAAAGTTGGGAAGCACTCAAGTGGCAGGACAATTAGTGCGTCGAGTTGTAATAATTTGTTTGGGAAAATTTATATTTCTTTAAGGCAAGACATTGCTTGGACAAGTGCACACACACACACACACACACACACACACACACACACACACACACACACACACACACACACACACACACACACACACACACACACACACACACACACACACACAGATGGATAGATATATAGATAAATATATAAAGAGAGAGAGAGAGGGGGGCACAAGCCTAGAGAGAGGGACAGATACAGAGAAAAAAACAGACAAAGAAAGAGAAAGAGTGAGAGAAAGAGAGAAAGGACCACAAGCCTACAAGCCGCCCTAAACACAAGCAACGTTTCCCTCAATTAAACAGATCATTTGTCCTAATTCCTTTGATCTTCATAATGATACAAATATGACACTAGCGTTTTATGCAAATGTTACGCTGACCGCCGGAGGAAAGGTCATCCCAGACGCCATATTTCTTCGTTCGTCTGTTAGCCTCGATGTCTCGATGTGACACGTGTGTGCTTAACGAGCATTTTGTTAGAACGAGTGTTTCAGTGTATTGTGTTGTTGTATCTTATTGTATTGTATTGTGGTATTCTCCCTCTCTCTCTCTCTCTCTCTCTCTCTCTCTCTCTCTCTCTCTCTCTCTCTCTCTCTCTCTCTCTCTCTTTCTCTCTCTCTCTTTCTCTCTCTCTCCCTCTCCCTCTTTCTCTTCCTCTCCCTCTCCCCCCCTCTCTCTTTCTTTCTAAACTTAATCATTATTTAATCTAAGATTTATCTAACAAAAGCATCGATCTAAACTATGACAAAAATTTCACTCTCCTTGAGGCACAAAACAGGCGTGCTATCTATCTCCGTCGACAAGTCTATCCGCAATCTCTTCCCAAAAACAACAACAACAACAACAAAGGATTCGGTGTGGGTAGCAAAAACAAGCAACAAGAAACAACAACTCCAAAAAATACAAAGAAAGCAATCTGGTCTTCCTCAGCTGATCGAACAAAGACAATCTTGTGTAAAAGCCCATATCACTCTCTCCTCCTGTGTGCATTCTTCTATTCTCTCTCGCCCTATTCTCCTTCTCATTACCCCTTACTCCCTCCTCCTCCCCTTCGTTCCCTTTACCCCCCCTACTATGTCCTCGGCTCCCCTCCCTCTCCTAACTCCCTCTCGTCCCCATTAACCCCTCTCCCCTCACCTCTCCCTACTCCCCTTCTCCCCCTTTCACCCATCCCCTCAGTATCCTCAGCTCCCCTCCCCCTCCCCATTCCCCTTCCTCTCCCTCCCTCCCACCCGCATCGA
>BOPN01004307.1:27500-37500 GCA_017312705.2 Penaeus japonicus | reverse complement strand
AGTTTATAAAATTAAGTGTTCCTCTTTTCCTTTCTTTTCTCTCAGTTCTTCTTGTTATGAATACATTATATTTTTTCTCATTCTTTCCTATTTCCTCCAAATATTTTTTTAAAGTACTCATATTAACAACTTTTATTTTCAAGGACTGATTACATATAGAAAAAAAAAAATGAAAGCACCCCAAAATAGAAGAATAAATATATAAACAAACAAATAAATCTCAATCAGAAACAAAAAAGCTCAACACTTCAACAAATCAACAGCAACATCCGTCAAACTCAATCCTTCAACAGATTCCTATCTAATTAACATAAATCACTCCCATATGGCATAAGCTCCATGATCAGTCCGAAAGTGGGAGCGATTAGGTCCGGGCGTGTCCTATTGGCCGAGCAGGAGGAGTCTCGGACGATTGGCGGAACAGGGAGGTTGGAGTTAGTTCTAATCCCGTCGGGAAAGGACAGGTAGAAGGCTGATAAGAAAGAGGGAGGGAGGGAGGGAGGGAGGGGGCGTTGGAAGGGAGAATAGAGATGAGAAGGAGGGAGGAATAGCAAGAAGGGGGGAAGAATAGCAGGAAGAAGGGAAGGTGGAAAGAATGGGAGAGTAAAGGAAACGAAAAAAAGCGAAGAATAGAGAAAAGAGAGAGAGAGAGAGAGAGAGAGGGAGGGAGGGAGGGAATAGGGAGCAAGGATGAGAGAGAGAGAGAGAGAGAGAGAGAGAGAGAGAGAGAGAGAGAGAGAGAGAGAGAGAGAGAGAGAGAGAGAGAGAGAGAGAGAGAGAGAGAGAGAGAGAGAGAGAGGGGGGGGGTGAGAGGGTTTGAAGGAGTGTGCAAGGGTGAGAGAGTGAGCCTTACATATACAGAGAAAGAAATAAAAAACAAAAGACGGCCGACATCCGCTAGGGCCAATAATCGTGACGGCCAGAAGAGGCACTAACACACCCTAATCTCTTCTCCCTCCCTCCCTCTTTCCCTCCAACCCTCCCTTTCTTAGACCCATTCTCCTTCCATCCCTCCCTCCTTCCTCTCCTCCCCTCCCTCCCTCCATCACTCCCCCCTCTCTCCCTCCATCTCCTCCCCCCTCCTCCCTCCATCTCCTTCCCTCCCTCCCTCCCTCCATCTCCTCTCCTCCCTCCCTCCTTCCCTCTCCCTCCATATTTCTTTCCTTATAAGCCTTCCCGTATCCTCTGGAAACGGTCCCGTCAAAGGACTACCACCTGACGCAGGACTCCCGCCGAAGGATCCGATCGCGGTATTTGCATATCAGTCGACACAGGGAAGGAGCGATGGGAGGAGCCGGATGATGGGGGCAGGGGGGAGGGAGATGGAGGGATGGAGAAGGGGCAATGATGTGGAGAGGGGAGAGGAGGTGGGAAGTGGGAAGGGGAGGGGTGAGGGGAGAGAAGGTAGGTAGGAGTGGGGAGGAGGAGGGAGGAGGAAATAGGGGTGGGAGGAGGGGAGAGGGGGTGGGAGGAGGGGAGAGGGGGTGGGAAGAGGGGAGGGGTGGAAATATCCCCCAGGGAGAGGAGGGGAGAGTAGATAGAGTAGAGAGGGGTATAAGGTGGAGAGCGAAAGGGGAGTGTAAGGTGGATGGTAGAGGGGTAGGGAGTATGAAATGGGGACACATGGTAGGGGGAAGAGGAGGTAGGGGTATGGAATTGGGAGAAGGAACCATGTTGGGGACAGGAATTAAGTCAAAGTGGCGTGCAGTATAGGGAAGGGACGTGAGGGGAAATGGAATGAGGGAGGGAGCATAGGAGAGGAAAGGAGAGAAGAGGAAATGAGAGGAGAGGAGAGGAGAGAAGAGGAAAGGAGAGGGGAAGAAGGGAAGATGAGAAGGGGGATAGGATGGAGGGAGGGAAGGAGAGGAGAGAAAGGAAGGAAGGAGGGAGGGATGGAGGGAGGGAGAGAAAAGAGGAGAAGAAAGGAGAGGAAAGGAAAGAAGGTAGGGACATAGGAGAGAAGAGAGGGAGGGAAGAAAAAGAAGAAGAAGAGAGAGAGAGAGAGAGAGAGAGAGAGAGAGAGAGAGAGAGAGAGAGAGAGAGAGAGAGAGAGAGAGAGAGAGAGAGAGAGAGAGAGAGAGAGAGAGAGAGAGAGAGAGACCCACTTCCCTTTCCTTCTTCCCGCCTCGCGATGCTCCACGCCCTCCTTATCACCCCCCATCACCAACAGACCCCCCTATCCTCTCCCCCTTCCCCCGTCACCAACAGAAACCCACGCCCCATCCCACCCCCCTCCTAACCCCCCCCCCCCCGCCTCACGTCACTGCATATTAGCCTATCAAGCCACCTCTGTCACCTCCTTTGCCTCCGCTAATGCAAGCTCACCTGCGAATGCAACTTGCAATTTCTCAAGCTCTCTCGCACACGCGCCGACTCATATCGAGCTGCAACGGGGAGATGACTCGGGGATGACTCAGATTCCCGGGTGAGTCAGACGAGGACTGCAGCAGGTACATGGTGGGGAAGGGGGAGGGGGTAGAAGGGAGGGAGGAAGGGGGAGGAGAGTGAAAGGGAGTGGGGAAGTCGGAGGGAAGGAGGGAAGTAGTGAAGGTGTTAGAGAAGTAGGATAAGGATAAGCCAGATTTGCGGAGCAGATGCTACGCCGGGCTTGTATGCAGTGACGCGAGCCCGCCTGTGCCAGCGTGTGCTGACTCGTGAGAGAATGTGCCAACGAGTGTTGACTCGATCTGAGCTTGGTCCTTACCCAACGCAGTGCCCAGCTACGTCAGTAACCGCCAGGTGACAGTGGAAGCTCACGAGCTTGGACGGGGCTCGATCTACCGACCACGGGGATGTGAAGTCGACACGCAACCAGTGAGCTACCAGACGGCTAGAGAAGTAGGGAGAGTTTTAGGGAGGGAGGGAGGGAGGGAGGGAAAGGGCGAGGAAAGGAGGGAGGGGCGAGGAAAGAGAATGAGTAATGAAAGGAGGGAGGGAGGGAGCGAGAAAAGGAAGGAGGGAGGGAGGAAGCGAGGAAAGGAGGGATAGAAGGAGGGAGAGTGGTAGGGAGGGAGGGAGGGAGGGAGAAGAGAGAGTGAGAGATTTTGAGAGCGAGTGAGAGAGATTGAGAGAGAGAGAGAAAGAGAAAGAGAAAGAGAGAGAGAGAAAGAGAGAGAGAGAGAGAGAAAGAGAGAGAGAGAGAGAGAGAGAGAGAGAGAGAGAGAGAGAGAGAGAGAGAGAGAGAGAGAGAGAGAGAGAGAGAGAGAGAGAGAGAGAGAGAGAGAGAGAGAGAGAGAGAGAGAGAGAGAGAGAATAGACTTTAAATCCTCCAGCATTTCACACTAAAATACTTCGAAACGGGTTTTGAAGCAACTTTTTATCACACCGTATTGCCATGACGACTACTAGTCAGCGCATAATTTGCTTAACTTTCTAAGAGAAAATAACTTATGACTTTAGCTTACTTTCGTCCAAGAGATAACTGTCAAAGTTTAATCTTGTCATCGTTGTTGTTTATTTACAAGTTTAGATTTTTTTTACGTCAGGAATCCTTTAAGAGTAACTGTCTGCGTGACGATTTAATAGTGGGTCATGAATTAATGAGGAGATACTGGGTGGTGAATGTACTATTACTACTACTACTTTTACTATTACAAACTGCTACTACTGCTACTACTACTACTGCTACTGCTACCACTGCTACTACATCTACTGCTACTAACTGCTACCACTATCACTATTAGTAACTGCTACTACTACAACAACTACTAACTGCTGCTACAACTACTACAACAACAACTACTACTACTGCCACTACTACCTGATAAACAATAACAAAGACACCCAAAAACAGATGACAAGGAGGAAGATGAAGATGAAAAATTGTCTCCAATCATTCCATTGTAGCCATGCCTCCTGCTACTACTACTTCTACTATACTGTTTAAAATGATAATGATGTTGTTGGTGGCAGTGATGTTGACTATTGTGCCTATTATCATGATGGTAATTGCGGGGATCATGTTAAAAATAGTGAAAAGAATAATGATGATAATAGTTTTGATTATGATTCTAATAATTTCCCTTCCCCTTCCCTCCCTTCCTCTACCCTTTCACCCTCCCCTCCCCTTCTCCCTTTTCTCCTTCTACCCCCTCCCTCCCTTCTCCCCTCTCCACCTCTACCCCTTTTCCCTCCTCCCTCCCCTCCCCTCCTTACGTGAATCCCCTCCCCCACCACCACCACCATCCCTTTGAGATCAACCAAGAAAAGCCGTAAAACTTGACAACCGCAGAAACACCAGAGGCATCGAATTACCCACGTGGAAGCGAGCGTACTATCCACCCCTCCCCCTCCCCCTCCCCCTCCTATACCTTCCATTCCCTCTTTGTCCCTTCCTTCTACCTTTATCCTCCCACCCACCTACCCCTATTCTGTTTCATCGTCCTCCTCTCCCCTTCGGATTCTCTCTGCTTCTGTATCCATTCACCCAACTTATCTCCCCTTTTATACCTATCTTTTGTATCATCACCCCTTCTCCCTCCCCTTCTATACCCACCCACTCCCCTTTCCCTCCCCTCCTATACCTACCCTCTCCTCTTTCCCTCCTCTCCTATACCCATCCCTTCCCCTGTCCCTCCCCCTTTATACCCCCCCCCACTTCCCTCAGCGCTTATATCCACCCCCACTTACCTTCCCCCTCCCCTCCCGATCTATATCCACCCCTCGCCCTTCTATACCTACCCCCTCTCCCTCCGCTCCTATACCCACCCCTACCTACCTTCCTATCCACCATGCCTACCTACTCCTCCCCCCCCCCCTCTCCTCGTCACTCAAGCTATCATTATAAAATCTTTTTATTTTTTCCCGGGTATTCTTTATTTGTTTCTTTATTTTCTTCAACAGCCCCTCCGCTTCGGGTACTTTTTATGCTTTATCTTTATCATTTTGCTATTACTATTATTATAATTACTATTATTACGATTATTATCAATACGATTGTTATCACTATCGTGTCATTATCATTACTGTTATTATTAATGTCATTATTGTTAATTACTAGTATTATAACTACCGTTATCATTATTCTAATCATTACTGTTATCGTATGAAAGATTTTATTAGATTCCTTTTCTGGGCGAAACATTCAATCACAATCACACACACACACACACACACACACACACACACACACACACACACACACACACACACACACACACACACACACACAGACACACACACACACACTATATCCATCTATATATCTATATTCATAGAGATATATATATTTTTTTCCTTCTTTCTTTCTACTGTCTACTTTCAGTCGGGTGATCTTCGACTTCTCTTTCTCCGCATTTTCCCTTTCCATTCGGTCATCGGGATTTGAAATCTTACACTTTGTTTATCACTCCTTAAGTCCTTCGGAGAGACTTTTCTCTCTTCGCTTTGGACACTTTGGATTTCGACACACACATGCACTCATAGCCAGATGCACGCACAAACAAACACTCGCAAACACACATACGCACACACACACACACAAAATATACAAAGAAAGAAAGAGAATTAGAGAGAGAGAGATACTGTATGTATCAACGTGGAATTCACATCTTTTCATAATTATTATTTTCCTCACTCGATTATTTTCAGAATTATCCAACACTATTATCATTCTTACCTTCTTATCTTTTCGATACCTTAGTCATAAGAAATTCCGTTCATAAAAGACACTTGCCATAACTTGTTTGCTGCCATATTCATTTCAGGGACGGGATCAAATTTACTCTTCCTATCAATTAAGATGTCTTGCTACTGACATGAACACCGAGTACTGGACTTTGCCGTTACATTCAAAACTTCTTTTAATGTATTGTATATTTTACGTATTTACTGTTTATTCTCGTATGTTTATATCCATATAGGCGGTCAAACAAATTACCGAACACACACAAACACACACACACACACACACCTGTATATCTATCAAGTGCATGAATGTGTATGCGTCAGTACACGTCAGTACAAATATGTACAAATATGTGTATATCTATGTTTATCTATCTATCTATCTATGATATTTGCATAATACATTTATCTTATATGTTTTTGATTGACTTTCTCTTTGTGTTTTTTTTTTTCTTCTCCTTTTTTTCTTCTTCTTCTTCGCCTCTGCGAATAAAGGTCTTTCCTTATTAGGATTTTTTCAATTTGTCTCTGCTTTCATCTGCTCCGTTTCCAGAGCGACATTTGAATGGCGGTGAGTGATGAAGGGTGATTGTGGTGGTGGTAAGTTGGTGGTTAGTGGTGAGGGTGAGAATAGTGATTATGATGGTGGTGAGTGAAGAAGGGTGATTGTGATGGTGAGTGGTGATGGTGGTGAGTGAAAAAGGCTGATTGTGATGGTGGTGAATGGTGATGGTAAGTGATGGTGGTGAGTGAAGAGGGGTGATTGTGATGACGGTGAGTGAAGAAGGGTGATTGTGATGGTGGTGGGTGAAGTAGGGTGACTTATGGTTGTGAGTGATAAGTATGATTATGATGATAGTGATGCAATAGTGATATTCATTCACGTCTGCATCACAACAACTAACTTTTGATGCTGATGTGCATAGTTACAGTTGCAGTTACAGCTGTAGATATAGTGATAGTGATGATGATAATGGTGATGGTTATAGCTATATATATATGATTTATTCATTCTTGTATCATGGTCATGTATCAACTACATGTATAATCGCTCTTACATAATTGTCTCTGAATAAATATGATTTAATCACCATTACAGCCATATCAAAAAGCCATATATGTAGAGTCATTACAGCTCGATTATATCACAGAAAAAGTAAATATGATTATCATCTATAAATAAGCCCTTATTTTCCCAGCCTTTGCTTCTAAGGTTCCATTAACACGTCACTCCACCCATCTTCTTATCATCTCCATAAATATTTTCGACTTCGTCACGTCATGTTTATCACTCCACCTCTATGTCATCTTTATCGTCTATGTTTCTTCTTTCTTTCCTTCTTTATCGTCCACTTTGTTGAAATGTATCACGAGATTAATTGTATCATGTGTCTTGTTCCTCTTCTTCCTCCTCTCTGATCCCATCCTACGTTGAATACATACAGCTGTGAAGATGCATTGAGTGAGGGTCGATATATATATATATATATATATATATATATATATATATATATATATATATATATATAATGTGTATGTGTATGTGTATGTGTGTGTGTGCGTTTGTGTGTGTGTGTATATGTATATATATACATATATGTATATATATAAGTATATATATGTATATACATGTATACATATATGTATATATATATGTATACATATATATGTATATATATATATACATATATATATATATATATATATATATATATATATATATATATATATATATATATATGTGTGTGTGTGTGTGTGTGTGTGTGTGTGTGTGTGTGTGTGTGTGTGTGTGTGTGTGTGTGTGTATGTATCTATATATACATACATACATATATGTATATGTATATATATATATATATATATATGTATATCATGGGAAATAAAAAGAAAGAAAGTAAAAAGAAAGAGAAGAAGAATTCTACCAAAATAGAAGAAACATTACTACAAAAAGAAGATAAATAATAAAAGTGAAGAAGAAAAAATGACACCTCAGGAATCTCAAGTTGGCGAAGACTTGCACTCTGATATGATCTCTTCTCGGGAGCGATCGAAGATGCTGCAGCTCTCACTCTCTCTTGGTCTGTCTGTTTGTCTGTGTATGTCTGTCTCGAGACACACAATGTCTTTCTCTGTCTTTGTCTCTGTTTATCTCTTTCTTTCTTTCTTTCTCTTTGTCTCTCTCTCTCTCTCACACATATACACGTTCACTCACACTCTCTTTCTATCTCTCTCTCACACACACACTCAATCACACTGATATGTGATCCCCCTCCCTACACACACATACATATTTAAGTATATGTCCACATTACCACAGTATTCAAAAGCACACACCAACAAATACTTGCTTCTTAATTGAATTACCTTTTATCACCGTAGTTTCCATTCAAATTACGTATATGTGTGGGTACGCCTCCATGTGCAGCAAATTAGCAACCACACCCACGCCCACATGACCAAGACTTCAAGGAGGTGTGGAAAAAAATCCACCCAACATTAACCTAAAATAATTAAATTCGCATAAAGCCTCATTTGAAGCGGTAGGCCTATCTCGGAATAAGAGTGACATGGTTTTTATTACTCTCGGTAGGCCTCAACTCCCGTCTCAAGGTTTCTAATCCTCAGCCTCCCCACTCCCCCAACCCCACCCCCCTTGTACCCACACCTACCTACCCTCCTCTCCCCACGTGTGACCCCTACCCTCTACCCCTCTCTCTATCCAGGGTAGGTGATTGGGCGAAAAGGAGACCCTCTGCTGAGGAACACTATAATTAATTTCCAATTGTTGTTACGAAGACCTGAGCGGCTAGTAAAACATATATATTGACACACATACACACATACATCTACACACATAACCACACATACACACATATAAACAAACACATACGTACCTAAACACAAACACACACACACACACGTGGACACACACACACCATACAAACAAACACAATAACCCATGAAGGATACGAACATACAACAAAGAGACTGAGACACCGAACATATTCACAGAAGGTCCTCAGGGGTTGTCACCTAACACGGACAATTACACACTTCCCATCCTCAGATCCCACTACTCCCAAACAAACAAACAAAGCAAGAGGCAAACAAAGAGACAGATGGCGAAGGAGGAAAGTCGAGAAGTTGATGAAGATACTCGAAGATGAGGGAAAGAGAGAGAGAGTGAGAGAGAGAGAGAGAGAGAGAGAGAGAGAGAGAGAGAGAGAGAGAGAGAGAGAGAGAGAGAGAGAGAGAGAGAGAGAGAGAGAGAGAGAGAGAGAGAGAGAGAGAGAGAGAGAGAGAGAGTGAGAGAGAGTGAAAACCAATGCCCTGGTCACAGAAAAAAAACAAGAGCAAAAATATGCTAACAAACTATAGGATGAAATGAATAAACAAGAGAGAGAGAGAGAGAGAGAGAGAGAGAGAGAGAGAGAGAGAGAGAGAGAGAGATAGAGAGAGAGATAGAGATAGGGAGAGAGAGAGTGAGAAAGAAAGAGAGATTAAAATAGAGGAGGGAAGAGAGAGGAGACAGGAGAGAGAAGAGAGAGAAAGAAAAAATAGAGAAAGGGAGAAATAGAGTAAGTGAGAATAAGATGGACAAAGAGAGCAAGTCAGAGAGTCCCTCGCATCCCGGCCGTTTGCTCCCTCTCGCTCCCTCTGCCTCGCCATCTTGAAAGATCTGATAAGGTGACGGGGAGGCAGACACCGGCCCGAGGCTGATAACCCAAGACTACGTGATGAAATACAACCTCACTGATAAGGCCTCTTCCAAGCGTGGGAGTGAGTTCGTGCGTGTGTTTGCCTGCGTTAGGCTTTTGGTAGAAAGGAGATTCCTTTCATGTTAGGAAGCGGAAGAAGAATATATGTGAGGTAGAAGGAAGGATAGGAATATGTTTTTATTTTCATAATCAATACCATCATTATCATTACTATTATCATCATCGTAATTACATTACTGTTATCCTTGTTATCATCGCTATCATTACCATTATCATCATTATTACTGTTATTACCATTAATATCAATATAATTTTCATTACTATTTTAACTATCATCCTTATTATCACATAAATCCTAATCATCCTTAAAATCACCAAGGCAGATAGATAATAGGACCACTTACAACAGTGACCAACTGTACATATAAATCCTTTTGCCAAGGCGTCAACATTCAGACTCAGGTTTTCTAATACAAAGTCTCCTAAAAGATAAGAAAGTCCAAATTATGCATCTTCTTATTATCAAATTTCACTCAAGAGGTATTAAGATTATACATGATCTTACACTTAAGGAAATTTGAATATTGTAAAGGTTTCTATAAGCATTCTTAAACATCAAGTTTGGCGTGGCATCCTAAATGGGTACCCTTGCAGCA
>BOPN01004307.1:7500-15000 GCA_017312705.2 Penaeus japonicus | reverse complement strand
GAGGAGGATAATGATGAGGATGAGGATGACGATGATAATGATAATGATGAGGAAGATGATGACGATGATAATGATAATGATGAGAATAATGATGGTGATGATGACAAGAAATAGAGAGGCAAAGAAGGAGCAGAAGCAGAAGAGGAGAGGCGTGCGTGCAAAGTCATCCCAAGGCGTGGTTTAGCGAAGTTTGCACAAGACTCGCGCTCAACGGGCGACCAAGAACTAGGAACAGGCGACGAAAAGGTGCCTCTTAGATTATCATTATTCTTACAGCTTTTATCCCCTTTGTTGTGTGAGGTTCCACCGTCATTATTCTTCATGTTATTATTCTTTCATGGTGAGAGGCCCTAGCTAAGTTATAATGTCATTATTATCGTTTTAATGTGCTAGTGATTAATATATCTTGATGGTTGTGGTGTGGAAATAGTAGTCAAATAAAATCTAGAAAGCACGAGTATTATTTTAGGGAGACGTTTTACGGATGTTCTCGGCGCGCAAAAAAAGGGAAGAAAAAGGCGAACAACTTTCATGCATATACTTACGTTTTATTGCATAGCTGCTCCTTCATTCAGGGGCGAGGGACACAACACGGTAGTTTCAATGTTTCTTTGTTAACTATGATCATAAAGTCATTTTAAATTCATGTGGTTGGATCATATGTATATGTGTACACACACACACACACATACACATACATACATACATACATACATATATATATATATATATATATATATATATATATATATATATATATATATATATATATATATATATATATATATATATATATACCTATATATTCATATATACATATATAGTTGTGTTTGTGTGTGTGTTTGTGTTGGTGTGTACACACACACACACACACACACCTCCCTCCCTCTCTCTCTATCTCTCTCTCTATCGATCTATCTACCAATATACCTACCTACCTATCTATCCATCTGCCTATTTATTTATATATTTATATATGTATATCCGTCTATGACTACATGACTACAAAGTTTATAATCAATATATGATAAGGTCGCAATGTTATCATTCTTTATCGTATACATTTATTTTTCAAACACCTGGCGCCGATAACAAACGTAGATGTTATCAAGTTATTTGAATATCTACTCTTGCAATACTTTTCTCACCTTTCACGTCAGCAGTATGAAATATGTGTGGTTATTGTAATTATCCTTAGCATCATCATCATGATAATGATGATGATGTAATGATGATGATTATGATAATCATAATTATGATAATGATGATAATAATAAAGGTGATAATCATAATGATGATAATGATGATGATAACAATGAGAATAATAAAGACAATAATGGCATAATATCAATATCAATAATTATGATAACAATGATCATAAAGATAATGATGTTAAAAAGAATGATAAAAGAAGTAATAGTGATCATAGTAATGATGATGATAATGATGATGATGATAATGATGATAATGATAGTATTAATGGTAATAATACTAACATTAATGGTAATGATAATAATGATAATGATGATTATAATACTAATGATGATAATGATAATGACAATAATAATGATAATGACAATAATGTTAATTATGATAATAATAGTAATGATAATAAGAATTATGATAAAAATGATAGTTGCAATAGTAATGATAATGTCAATAATGATAATGATAATGATAATGTCGATACTATTAACTATGATGATATTGATGCTAAGAATAACAGTAACAATAATAATAATGTTAATAATGATAATATCAGTAATAATGATATTAGTAGTAATGATAATAAAGATGATGATAAGAATGATGATTATACCGATCATTATAATAATGAAAATGAGAACAATACTAATAATGAAAATAGTAATGATGATAAGAATGATAATGAATGAGAAAATTATAATAATATTGATGATAAAAATAATACTGATAACAATAGCCATGATAGTGACAAAAATGATAATGCACATAATGATAATAATGATAATGACAATAAAAATGAAGATAGGAGTGATGATTAGCATGATAAAGATAACAACGATAATGATGATAATACTGATGATAATAATGATACCAATAATAACAATGATAATCATAATGATAACAATAATAATGATAATAATAATGATAATGATAATGATAATGACAATAATGATAATATAGTGGTACTGATAATAATATTAATGATGATGATTATCAACCTCACCATGATGATGATGATCATCATTATCACAGATGATGACAATAACAACAACAACAAGAACAATAATAATAATGATGATGATAACATCAATAATAGTAATAATAAAGATAAAGATAATATCGATTTTGACAGCAACAACAATGATAATGATAATGACATAAGATCAAATGCTCTTCTCTCCCACGCAGCCCGAGCTGTGTTGCATCTCGAATCCAGTCTCTCAGAGCAGATGCCCGACCACGGTACTCACTGGCGGCTTGTAGGAATTTCTTGGCTTTTCGAATTCTAAAGGGAGTGAATGTAGGCATAGGATTAGATAGATGTAACCATATAAAAAGGGTGGAAGGATAATGACTTCAGATATAATCATCTTGCATAGTTGCATTGTAATTATATAGGTGTTTAGTAATATTTTCTAACAGTCTTACAGAATAATAACAGTTGTGCCGTAAAATAACAGTTCTATAGTAACTTAATAATCATCTTTTTTTTTAACAGTTCCTTATGTATCTCCATATGTCTACCTAAGTTGTTTTTTTCCTCTGAGCCATAGTGTACATGTAAAGAATAAACACACACACACACACACACGTCCAACTTTCAGGCGTGTGAAAGTCAGCATGCGGACCCTGGGGCATGCTTGTGTGAGGAACTCCTCCGTAATTTGAGAGGAAGTGGAAGACTGTACACAAGGAATTGCGACCATACCGTCTGCGTGTTTAAGATTCCCTCTGGACTTTTTCAAGAACGGAATCAGTGGTTGTTGTTTTTGTTTGTGTGTTTTTTTGTTTTTTTTCGTTCACTTGTGGATAAAAGGGGATATTTAGAAGAATGGGTACTGGTATGGATTTGGATGTATGTTGGATTGGTACAGAGGTTTGTGTGTGTGTGTGTGTGTGTGTGATACGTTTATAAGTAAAGTAATAGAAGATACGCTTACACACACACACACACACACACACACACACACACACAGACACACACACGCACAAACACACCGAAACAGGCACAAACACACACACACACACACAGACACACACACACAAACACAGAGAAACAGATACGCACACACACACACACACACACACGCACAGATGACCTCACATGCACTGCAGCATCACCATTCACCCCAATATTACCGGGTGGGTCGGAACCTCTCCTGGCAATTAGACATCTCTCACCGCGTGCAACCTGCAATCTATCTGTCTGCTTCCTCGTTGCCAATTGGACCAACATGAGATCAACTTCCTTGCAAAAGCAACATAAATCATTTCCTTATGCCTGATTTATGAGCAAGCAAATCATTCTCATTAACGATACCTCATTAATCTTCCCCAATAATGATGTCAGCGTGACTGAATGACTCATGACTGCCATGAATTAGGGCGATTATAGATCATTCGAACGTGGGTCTGATTGCTAATGAGAGAGAGGAAGAGATAGGGAGTCAACAGGTGATAGGACTTCCGCTATGCGATAAGGAGGTTTTCATAGCTCGTCGAAGGTGACTCATTAGCAGATGCTATCATGATTTAATGATTTTTCGTCTTTTTTTTTCATATGATATAGATAAGATAAATGATAAAAATATTATATTAGTTCCTGGAGGACTTTTCAGCATTATCGTCTAAGTCATCATTTTCATCTTCATAATCATTTTCATCGTCATCATCACTATCATAATCCTCATCATATCCACATCTCAGAAATCATTACCATCCTCATCATTATCAGCATTAACATTTTCATCTCAATCATCATAATCATAATTCTCCTCATCGTCACCAACATCCTCATGACCATCTGCATCACCATCATCATTACCATCCTCCTCCACATCACCTTCATTACCCTCCTCATCACAATTATCACCACAAAATCATCACCATCCTCATCACAAAACCATCACTACCATGTCCATCACCATTGTCATCATCATCACCGTCATCTTTGCCATCCTCATCCACGTTACTATCAGCACATCCATCCTCATACCCATCAGCACCATTCCCATTACCTCCCTCATCACCATCATCACTACCATCCTCATCACCACCACTTCTTCATCTACGTGCCCTTCTTACCCTGAACAAACGAGCCTGGGGCATCTTCACTCCATTATTATTTATGCTAATTAGATATCAAACTACTGGGGGACGAGCCTAATTTGTCGTAACAATACCGATCAAAAGTTTTTATTTTTATTTTGTGCTTTTCACATCTCGACGTTCTGTATCAGTTCAGATTGAGGGAGAATATGGTGTGTGATAACTGTACATTTTTATGTATGTTTTATGTATGACGGATTTATAGTGAGTGTATGTGTGTCTATCTATCCATTTATCTACACACACACACACACACACACACACACACACACACACACACACACACACACACACATATATATATATATATATATATATATATATATATATATATATATATATATATATATATATATATATATATATATATATATATCGGATATTCTTATATAACCGAATATATGAAACGAATATGAGGATAAATAATAAAAGGGAAGATATTAACCTTTGACTTCCTGTTCATTTTATTATTTGTTATCATTATCATTTTGCAAACATACCTATTGAGATTTGGATCAATCATATATTCTGAAAGTTACGTTTTCGTAAAACCTTTTGTTCTAGATATTAAGTTAAGAAATAGCCAGTAAGCAAATTCACTTAAAATTCTTTCATTTCTAGTTAAAAGACATGTTCTACGATACACCTCCTTATCAGTCAGTATACGTATCAGTACGAACGAATGTGTCTTTGTAAACAAGTTGACCCTCTTCATATCCATATAAACATACGTATATGCATTGCGGGTGATTCTCCTTCTCTCTCTCTCGCTCTCTCTCTCTCTCTCTCTGGAGGGGCAAGAGCAAGTGGAAAGACTCTGTGCACATGAGAATTAGGTTAGGGTATAAATACTATTGGGAGTTAGGTCTCCCGACAGGTGAACAGGAAAAAGAATGCAGGGTGTGTAGGTCACCAAGGTCACACACCTTAGTACACTATATCTTACAGTGTCCCATGCTTCAGATTTACAGAAACTCAGAGATAGCTGGACTCCCCAAACAAGCTGTATGGATGTTTAGAAATGGCCAAGTAATACAAATTTTAAAGAAATACAAACACTTCGCATCGACCACATAATTGTAGTTGACAACTGTGTATATCCGATTGTGACTTCTCTTCTGTCGAGACTATGGTAGCCCAATTAGGATTTTATTGAGATGTGGATGAATATCATTAATGATACATCATCCTGTTAAATACATACATACTTCTTGACTTTCTGATAAATTCTTTCCTCTAGGAACATACATATGTTTTATTAACATATATGTGCGTCACATATTTCAAGTATGTAATCATGTGACCTTAGGAGAGGACTTAGCATGCTGAGGGTGATAATCCATACTGTTATATCGTTCTCCTGATATGTAAACAATTAACTGTGTATGCTTGTGATTGACCCGTCTTTTATTCTGTATATATTTCAACATGTTGACATAGCTGTAAGGTTTTGTAAAATATATGTGAGCCCAAAGAGGGACTAAGACTGGGGTGAGGATAACCTATGTTACCTCATCCTTTTGAGATGTACCTAATCACTTGTCTCAATAAACTCGTCAAAGTCAAAGTTTCTCTCTCTCTCTCTCTCTCTCTCTCTCTCTCTCTCTCTCTCTCTCTCTCTCTCTCTCTCTCTCTCTCTCTCTCTCTCTCTCTCTCTCTCTCTCTCTCTCTCTCTTTCTCTCTCTCTCTCTCTCTCTCTCTCTTTCAAAATAAAAAAAGATAGATAAATGAAAACTTGTGTCCTATTTCGCAGGAGAGAGAAAATAAGAGATAAGAGAGAGAGAATGAGAGATAAAGGGAAAGAGATAGAGATAGATAGATACATAAATAGATGGGTATATATATATATATATATATATATATATATATATATATATATATATATATATATATATATATATATATATATAAGTAGATAGATAAAGAGAGAGAAAAAAAGGCGAGAGAAAGAGAGAGAGAGAGAGATAAAACACACTCTTTCATTTACAAAATATCCAGGAAACCAGAGAGGGAGTCAGAGTTGTCGAACATACAGCACACAAACACAAAGAGGGATGCAGAGGGGTGGGGGGGTCACCGCATAGACAGACAGACAGACAGACAGACAGACAGACAGACAGACAGACAGACAGACAGACAGACAGACAAACAGACAGACCGAGGGACAAAAGGAGAGAAACCAATCACCAGCTGTAAATCCCACCTGTCCAGAACACAATAGATGTGGCTGATTGACTGTGCGTTAGGTATGCATCCCACACGCTTGACAAATGAAAGACGTTTCGAGACTGACAAAGGGAATGTATATAAAGCACCTTCGCTTCTCTCTCTGCATTTTATATCAGTGTTCAAAGAGAATGGAGGGGGAAGGGGGGGCGGGGGGAGGTAGATATACATTATGGTGAAATAAATCTTGATAGCGTATCTTAGACGCCCTTGCTTATATTCATGGTAAATGGGTGGCCAAAACAGGGTACTGGAAGGAGGCAGGTTATTAATGCTAGATTGCTGATTGCATTTAAATGCGATTGCATGGACTGAAACACTATAGGCGAACTGCATCTCACACAGTAGCAGAGTTTGTAGATACGTTTACTTCATTAATAGTGCGTTTACACATATTGTGCATCTTCACTATATAACATCTGTGTCACAGGATTTCTGGTCTATGAAGATTGAAGGTCGGTGGTGGATCCGCTGCATAATTTCATCGATATTCATGAGGGCAACGAAATGATATTCATCTTTTCCATTTTGATGTATTATTTCTCATATACCCAGCAGTATGGGCGTATAATATGATCCCGTTCATATCAAATGATAGATAAATGTATGCGTGTGTGTCTGTCTGGGCACACACACACACATATAAACATACATGCATACATACACACTCATATATATATATATATATATATATATATATATATATATATATATATATATATATATATATATATATATATATATATATATATATATGTATATACACACACACACACACACACATATACACATATATATATATATATATATATATATATATATATATATATATATATATATATATATATATATATATATATATACATATATAAATATATATATATATATATATACATATATACATATATATATATATATAATATATATATATATATATATATATATATATATATATATATA
>BOPN01004306.1:102500-105000 GCA_017312705.2 Penaeus japonicus | reverse complement strand
TCTATCTATCTATTCATCTATCTGTACCTATCTATCTATCATTTATCTCACACACACACACACACACACACACACACACACACACACATATATATATATATTTATATATATATATATATATATATATATATATATATATATATATATATATATATATAAATATATATATATGAATATATATATATATATATATATATATATATATATATATATATATATACATATATATATGTATATATACATACATACATACATATATATATATATATATATATATATATATATATATATATATATATATATGTATATATATATATATATATATATATATATATATATATATATATATATATATGTATGTATGTATGCATACACACACACACACACACACACACACACATATATATATATATATATATATATATATATATATATATATATATATATATATATATATATATATATATATATATATATATATATATATATATATATATATATATATATATATATATATATATACATTAGATATAATGGTCATGATAGTAATGATGATAATGAACCGAAAAGGAAAACGAACCAAAGAAAAAAGAATAATAACGGTAATCACGACTCACTCCCTCCGTCTTGTACAACCCCCCCCCCCCCACCACCACCCACACACCTAACATACACACACGCACCCGCGCACGCACATGTACGCACGAAGGGTGGGGGATACCTGGCAGTCAGCCTTCACAACTCACCTTAGAATAAACCGTGCAAAGGTCAGACCAGCGGTAACACTGTGAATTACTTCGATTGAATAGGTCTGAGAGTTTTCATTCTGTCTTCTCTCTCTCTCTCTATCTATCTATCTCTTTCTCTCTTTCTTTCTCTCTCTCTCTCTCTCTCTATCTCTTTCTCTTTCTCTTTCTCTATATCTTTCTCTCTATCTCTCTCTCTCTCTCTCTCTCTTTCTTTCTCTTTCTCTTTCTCTCTCTCTCTCTCTCTCTCTCTCTCTCTCTAACGAACCTTATATAACATAGAAAAATATTTAGCGTTTTTTTTTTATTATTCATTTAATCTAATTTGTGTGTGTGTGTGTGTAATAACTGGTGTTATTTGTGTGTGTGTGTGTGTGTGTGTGTGTCCCCGTGCTTATTTACATGTTACCGCCTCCTCTTCACAATCAAACGCACACATGAAACATTTGTACCTTTGTATATATGTCAGTCTTTGAACACGTATCCTCATAACTCATAACCGCGGGTCCCTTGACACGATATGTCATTAAGTACGAACAGGAAAGAGAGTAACATTGTCATGAATTAAGGACATGGGAAAAGGGGAGACTATCTGGTCTATGTGTCTACTGTTATTCATGAAAATAACCATGACTGTTTTGCATGACTGCATGACAATATTTTTTTCGCTGGTGTTAACCCTGTGACATGGGTGGCATATCAGCCCGCATTTTTTATCTTTTTTTTCTTTTTTCTTTTTTTTTTTCTTTGCTCAAATAATGCCCTCAGCTGGATTATGTCCTGATATGACAAAAAGTAAAATCTAGGGCTTAACCTTTGCTTGTTTCCTTTGACATCACTCTGATATTTCGTATACTCTCAATCTTTCTCTCTTTCTTTCTTTTTAATCTTTATTTTCTCTTTCTTTAATCTGCTTTTCGATTTCTTTCTTTTTCTCTTTCTCTTACTCTTGCCTTTGTTTATTTTCTTCCTTTCTCTCCTTCTCTTACTCTTGCACTTGCTTATTTTCTTCCTTTCTCTCTTTCTCTTACTCTTGCCCTTGCTTATTTTCTTCTTTTTTTCTCTCTCTCATTCTCTCTTTCTCTCTCTCTCTCTCTCTCTCTCTCTCTCTCTCTCTCTCTCTCTCTCTCTCTCTCTCTCTCTCTCTCTCTCTCTCTCTCTCTCTCTCTCTCTCTCCCTTCCAACCCCCTTGCCAACCCCCCTACCGATCCCCCTTCCAACCCCCCTACCAAACCCCCTGCCAACCCCCCTGCCAACCCCCCGAATCTCGTAAGGGAAGCCATGTTTCCGCCTCCGGCCTTATGAACGGCGCAACACCAGCCGTACATCCGAAGTTGTCTGTGAGAATCCCGTAGATTTACAACAGTTTCCGCTCCGTGTGAAGTGTATCTCCCTCGGCCAGCCTCGGGACGTCTCGCGTGTGGGGGGGGGGGGGGGTATTGGGGGGATGTTGGGGGGGTGTTGGGGGGTTAGGAGAAGAGGATATGGAAGAGAAGGAGAGACGGGAAAGGAGGAGACGACTTGGGAGGGGGAGAGAAGAAGATGGTGGGAGAGGAAAATATGGAAGAAGAGGTAGAAAAAGAAGAGAAGTGGAAGAGAAGAAGATTAATAAAAGAGGATATACAGAGAAGAGAGAGGAGATGAGAAAAGAGGCAAAAAAAATCCAGAAGAGAAGATGGGACAGAAGGGAATAAACGAAGAGAGAATAAAGAGAAGGAGATGAAAGAATAAGAGAGTAGGCGAGAATGAGGCAA
>BOPN01004306.1:92500-97500 GCA_017312705.2 Penaeus japonicus | reverse complement strand
TTTCAATTTTTTGTTTTTTTATTCTTTTCATGTTTTCTGTTCATGTTTTCATTTGTTTATTTTGTTGTTTAATCCTTTATTTTATTTCATTTTAACTCTATTGTTTCTGCTCACTTTGTTCATTGCTGTTTAATCTCCTTATTTCCATCATTGTTTTTTTCTCTTCTCTTTTCTTTTGTTATCGTTTTTTCTTTTCTGTTTACCTGTGTATTGTTGTTCATTCATTTCCTTTTTATGTTTACAATCCGCCTCTTTTCAGCACATAATTGGTTCCATTTAAATGTACATGTCTACCCTTTAGTTCCATTATTTTTAGGCATATCATTTGCATATTTGGGAAAATTCTGTGAAAGTTCTGTAGTTTCGTATTTTGTAACATTCCTGTTTCTAAGAATTCTTTACCTTATTCATTTTCGATACATCCCTTTCTGGAAAATTCTCTTTTTGTAGTTTTTCAGCGGGATACTTCGACGTTTTTCGTATATACATATATATGCCCTTATAGATGACCAAGACCAACGAATCAAAATGTTCTATGCAATATTATTTACTTTATTGTGCTGCCCTTTTCAGGCAAAAAAATAAGTACGTGTGTAAACACACACACAGACAAATACACGCAAACATAAATAACACTCTCACACAGGCATTCACACGCGCACACACAGTCACACACACACACACACACACACACACACACACACACACACACACACACACACACACACACACACACACACACACACACACACATATATATATATATATATATATATATATATATATATATATATATATATATATATATATATATATATATATATATATATTCATATATATATGTAAATATTTATATATATATATATAAAAATATTTACATATATATATGAATATATATATATATATATACATACATAAACACATGCAGAGCTATACATAGTTACTCAGTTACATAAGATTAGAACCAAACAGTTCAACCCCCCCCCCTCTTCCCAAGACACCAATCTCCACCATCCTTCACCCCCACCCCACCCCACCCCACCCCCACAACCCCTCAGAGTGACTAAGCAACTTAGAAACAACAGCTTTCATCAGCCCGAGTTCACCATGCTTGTAGGCCTCCCCATCACAAGGATCATTTCCCTCTCGGATGTCTATGGGATGAACGACTTAACCGACGCTCTGTTGCTCGTCTCGTTTAGCACTGTGTTGCTCCTTCTCTTTGGCGAAAAGGGGTAATGGTAATGATACTGAATTAAGAGTGATAGGATGTTGTTGCTGATAAGGATAACTATGGAAGGGGGAGGGGGAGGGGGTGGGGGGTAATAAAAGGGGATTGGGAGAATCAATAAGAGGGGAAAGGAGTGAGAGAGGGGGGAGGGGGGGAGGGGGGATCAGGAGGAAGGAGAAGAAGACAATGGAGCGAGGAAGGAGGAGGAGATAATGAGAAGGAGGAAGGGGAAGAGGACAACGATGAAAATAGGAGAAGGAAGAGGAAGAGGAGGAGGAGGAGGAAGTCAAGGAAGAGAAGAAGGAGTAGGAAGAGGAGGAGGAGCTAGAGATGAGAGGAAGGTGGTGGAGGAGAGCTAGGAGTAAGGAGAACTGGACGAGGAGAGGTGAAGAAGGAAGAAGAGAAAAAGAGAGGGAGAAGCAGGAGAAGAGGAGGAGGAAGAAGAAAAAAGAGTAGAAAGAAAGAAGAAGAGGAATGAGAAAAAAAAAGAAAAAGAAGAAGGAGAAGAAGAAGAGGAGGAAGAAGAAGAAGAAAGAGAAGGGAGAAGCAGGAGACGAGGAGGAAGAAGAAGAAAGAGAAGAAAGAAAAAAAAACAAAGAAGAAAAAAAAGAATGAGAAAAAAGAAGAAAAAAAAGAATGAGAAGAAGAAGAAGAGGAGGAGTAGGAGAAGGAGGAAAGAAGAAGAAGAAAGGAGAATAATAAGAAGAAGAAACAGAAAACAGAAAAATAGAAAGTTGAGATAAAGGATAGATGGAGTTAGAGGATATTGAAGAAAAGGAAAGACTACGAGACAGCGACAGGAAAGAGAAAAAGAGAAAGAAGTAGCAGTAGCAGTAATAGTATTAGTAGTACGAGTAGTAGTAATAATTCTTGTTGTTATAGTAGGAGTAGTATCAGTAGAAGTAGTTGTAATAGTAGTAGTAGTAGTAGTAGTAGTAGTAGTAGTAACTGTAGTAGTATCAGTAGAAATAGTAGTAACAATAGTAGTAGTAGTAATAGTAGTTTTTGTTTGTGTCAGTAGTAGCAGTAGCTTTTTTGTAAAATATTACCGATGGTAATTGCCGCAAAAGAATTACATGTGTCACTAGCATAGTTCTAATAATGAGTCGTATTTTATCTTGAGATCGCAATGGTAGCAGTACAGTAGCCGACGTGAAAGTAGCGGTTGCAGGCGCAGTAGTCGATCGATGTAGTCAATCCAGAGAGAGGAGCATAAGCTTTCACGCAAAAAATGCAGAAGAAAAAAAAATGTAATGATAGCGAGTGAGTTCAAAGTGAGGGTAGCGGGGAGGGGTGTTGGGGGAGGAGGAGGCAGGGGTGTGGGGGGATGATTGTGGTCCCCTTCGCTCTCCCTGTCCCCTCCTTCCTGCGCTACTTCTCCCTTCCCCCCCCTCCTTCACCCCTCCCTCTTCCCCACCTCCTATTCCATTACTAGCTTTATTCCTTGCATCCTCCTTTCCCACACTTCGTCTTCTTTTATAGCCCTCTCCTTTCCTCCATCTTCTCCTTGCCCTCCCCCTCCCTTCTCCTCTCCTTCTCTTCCTCTTCCTTCCATCCCCATTCGCTAAACTTCTCTCTTCTCCCCCTTCTTCCCTCCACACCCTCACCTTCTCTTCATCCCCTCTTCCCCTCCCCCAACTTCCCTTCTCTTCCCTCTCTCTTCCCTCCACTCCACTTCCCTCCATTTCCCTCTCTCTACCCTCCCAACATCCCTCTCTGCCCCCTCTTCCCTCCCCCTAATTTCCCACCTCTCCCCTTCTTCCCTCCCATCAACTTCGCTCCTCTCACCCCTCTCTTCCCTCCACTCCGCTTCCTTCCTCCCCCCCCCCCACTCTTTCCGCCTTCCCTACCTTCCTCCCCTTCCCCCTCCCTACCTTCCTCCTCGTCCCCTCCTCCCCCCTCCCTCCGCCCCTTCGTCCCGTTAGCTTCGGTCTCTCCATCAAGTTGGGGTCGTTCCTCATTATGCAATTTTTCACTCTCTCGCAAGGCGGCGATGTCGAGGTTGCCATTGCAATGAGGGCGGGGGGGGGGGGGGCGTGATTTCGGGTAGGAGGGGAGAGGGGGAGACGGGGGTAGGGGAGGAGAAGAGAGGTAGGAAGAGGGGAGGGGGGAGGTGATGGGATAGGGTGGGGGAAGAGAGGGGAGATAGGAATTGGGGAGGGGGGAGGAGAGGGGAGGTAGGAATAAGGGAGGGAGGGGAGGGGATGATGAGATAGGGAGGGGAGAGGGAGGGTAGAAAGAGGAGATGGGGAGGAGAGGGGAGGGGAGGGAGGGAGTGCGAGGGGAGGTATGGGACGGGTATAAGTAAAGATGAAACCTAAAGGGAAAAAAAAACGAAAAAAAAAACATTACAAACAAAACAGGCCTAACAATAAACTTATTTTAGTATGAGGATCTGTTTATGTTATTCCTTTATATGAAGGAAAGAAGCATAGAAAATTTGAATAATGATTAAAACGAAAATATTAATGATAAATGGATAATGATATGATTGATATTAAATACTTAATAACATAATGACGGATATCTGAATGAAAACAATAATTACTTTTATATCAGTTCACAGATGACGAAAAAAAATGGAAAGGGGGGGGGGGTGATATGGGTTAGGGAGGGAAATGAGGAAGAAAAGAAGAGGTAGATAGGAGAGAAAGAAAAGATAGAGGGGGAAGGGGAGAGAAAGGATGGAGAAAGGGTAAATGGAGGGTAGGATAGGAGAGGGAAGAGGGAGAAGAGAGGTGTAGGGAGAAAGAAAAAGTTAGTTGGGGGGTGGGATAGGGAAGGGGAAAGAGAGGAAGAATAGGGGGTAGGAACAAAGACTAAGTGGCAGGGGGAAGAAAGGGTGAGTGGCATGGGGAAGAAAGTGGGAGGGGATAGAGGATAGGGAAGGGGAGAGGGAGAAGGAGAGGTGGGGAGAGAGAAAGGGTATAACTAGGAGGGGGTGAAGAAAAAGGGTTGGGGAGAGAGAGATGGGGGAAGAAAAAGTGGATGGGGAAAGGGTAAGAAGAGAATGGGGAGGAAGGGGAGAAAGGAGTAGTGAAAGAGTAACAGGGGAGGGGGGTAGGATAAGGATAGGGAAGGGGGTCAGAATAAAGGGGAAGGAAAAAGGAAGAGAGATTACATACCTTACCTGAGGCGAAATTGGCTGAGGGGAGAGATTAACGAAGGAGGGGGAGGGGAGGAGGAGGGAGAGGGGAGGGAGAGGGAAAGGGAGGGGAGAGGGAAGGGAGAGGAAGGCGAGAGGGAAGGGAAGGGGAGAGGGAGAGTCAAACCCCGAGGAGGAGGGAGATGTGGAAGGAGAGGGAGAGGAAAGGGGAGGGAAAGGGAGAGTTGAGGGGAAAAGAGGGGGAAGGAAAAAAAGGGGGAGATAGAGGTGGAGGAGAAGAGAAAAGAGGTAGAAGGAAAGGGAGAAAGACAAATGGATAGAAAAGAGAAGTACGAAAGAGAGGAAGAGGAAGAAGGTGAAACAGAATGCATGGGAGAAAGGAGAATGAGAAAGAACAGCGTGCAACAAATGAATAAGCAATCTCATTGATGGCGCTGCAAGGCCATTGCAAAAAAGGGAGTTGACTAATCCTTGTGATTTCCTTTTTCTTTTTCTTTCTTTTCATCTTTTTTACTCTCTCGCCCTTTTCTGTTTTGCAAAGATTAAGGGGGGAATCTGGATAAATAAAGAGCTTAGGGTTTAGTGTTCTCCCTCCCTCCTCTCCCTCCTCTCCCTTCTCTTCCCCTTCCCTCTCCTCCTCCCCTTACTCCTCTCTTCCTTTCT
>BOPN01004306.1:42500-45000 GCA_017312705.2 Penaeus japonicus | reverse complement strand
ATTCATACACGATTAATAATGAACCAGAAAGTCATCGGGAAAGAGGAGAATAAGAAATTAAATGATAATATTAATCTGTTATTCTCTCCGTATTTACTGCCGTGCGCGCCAAGTTGAAACAAGTGATGGGCGACATGCGCACGCAAGGCCGGACATAAAGGAAATTGTATATGTATATTGACTTAGCTATTCATGCATTATTTTCCCTTCTTCTCTTATCCTTTCTTTCTTAATTCATCAAGGGGAAAAAATGTGGATCTGTTTTTATAATGTTGTCCACGTTATTCCTCAGACACTTTTACGGTTTCGTTGACTTTCCCATGATACCTTTAATTACCATATGCAAGTGCAACAAACTCTGCTGCTCTAATTATCATAATTATAATGACAATGATGATAAAAATCGCGACGACGATGATGACGTTGATCGTAAATAGAAATATGACTTTTTTTCTTGTTTTGGCCTGTTGTTGATGACCCTTAAATCACCGACAGATTATGGTAATGTAATGATAATAATAAAAAAAAAATCCATGACAATAATAACACAAATAAAATAGAGGAAATACTACCAGACTAATAATAATAATGATAAAACTCCATAAAAAAAGAAAAAAAAACGAACTAAAAAAAAAAAAAAAAAAAAAAAAAAAAAAAAAAAAAAAAAAAAAAAAAAAGAAAGAAAAAAAAAAGTCAGCTCCAAAATAAAGGGATAATTTCGGAGCGTCTTGCGTGCGGAGAGAGGCGGGTATTATTTCCTAATTGACTCAAACTAACCTGGCTTACTGCTATCTTGCCTGAATTACGGGTACGTGAAATTACTTGCATTAACGAGATAAAATACATGTGTGTGTGTGTGTGTGTTTGTGTGTGTGTATGTGTGTGTGTGTGTGTGTGTTGTGTGTGTGTGTTTGTGTGTGTTTACATGCTGATGATAATGGTGACTGTGATGATATTGATGATGATGATGGTGATGATGATGATGATGATGGTAATAACAAAGATAATAACGAACAAAAGAGAAAGAGTTAAAGACCAAAGGAAATGCCGAAATAAAAACAAAAAACAAGAAGGATAACATGAATAACTACAAAAGAGGAAATGGAAAGGATTTCGAATAGGATAGAAATGAAGGGTGTAGAAAAAAAAGCCGAACGGGAAAAGTAACAAATGTAGCAACGTTAATGAATACTGATAGATAAATAGATAGATAGATAAGCAGATAGATACGCAGATAAATAGATAGATAGATACGCATATAGATACACAGATAGATAACAAAACCAAATTTAAGAAAGATAAACAAGAGAAAACAGGTATATAAAAACAAACAAAATACATCCCTAGACAATAAAAATATGCAGACAAGAAAAAAAAAAAGAACAAGGTCAAAATCTCCGATGCAGAAAACGGGAAGACAACGGACCAACAGAAAACGTAAATTCGACGACCCGTTCGCGTATCAATAGAAGGACGGGCCGTGACGTCACACCGATGACAGACGAGTCCGATACACGACAGGTGTGTTCCCTCCCCTCTTTGTCTCTTTCTCTCTTTATCTTCTTCTTTCCCTCTCTTTCTCTCTTTCCTTGCCTTTCTCTGTCTTTGGGTTCTATGCATGTGTTTTTTTTCTTTCTTTTCTCTCTGGCTCTTTTCACTTTCACATGCTACAGTCTCTGACTATGTCTCTGACACTTTCTGTCTCTTTCTTTCTCTGTCTGTCTATCTGTCTCTCTGCTTATCTGTTTGTCTGCCTGCCTGCCTGTCTGTCTGTCTGTAAGTCAGTCAGTCTCTCTCTCTACATATATATCTCTTTCTCTCTATATATATACATAATTATCCCTATCTATCTATCTATCCACCCATCTATCTATATAACTTTTCTGCTGATTCTCACTTCATGTGCATGACCCTCTCACCCTCTCCGCCTCATTTCTCGGACGAAATATAAGAATGAAAGAGGAAGGGGAGAGAGAGAGAGAGAGAGAGAGAGAGAGAGAGAGAGAGAGAGAGAGAGAGAGAGAGAGAGAGAGAGAGAGAGAGAGAGAGAGAGAGAGAACAACTACTTCCTCACGCAAAAGAGAGGAGATAGATATAGAGAGGGTAAAGAGAGATAGAGAGAGAGAAAGAAAGTGAGAATCTCTGGAGGAGAAAAAATAAGAATCTCTTCTGCGGGAAATGAGAAGGGACTTTTTTTTTTCTTTTTTTTTTTCTTTTTCTTTTTTTTTTCTTTTTTTTTATAAAGAAAGGTTCCGTTTGATGAGGTTGTTGAAGAGTTCGGGTTCTCCTTTGGTTGAAGGGGGGGGGGGGGGGGGGGGGGGGGGGGGGGGGGGGGGGAACTCGTTCTTCCATTGTGTGTGTGTGCGCGTGTTTGTGATTAGGATTTCCTATACTTACTTGAATGTATGTCTAAGCAACTTTGACTGTGTATGTGTATGTGTGTGTGATTGAATTAATTGTTAAAAGACAGATATAATTTACATATACGCGCACGTGTCTA
>BOPN01004306.1:0-12500 GCA_017312705.2 Penaeus japonicus | reverse complement strand
CCGATCGTCGTATAGTGTGTTTTGTTCAAATGTTCGTCATGATTTATTACAGATATATCTAAATCGCACATCAATGTAGCTTTAACGCTGAGCAAAATAAAAATCCGGTTCCTGTATAAGAGATCTATCCTCGAACAAGTATGCACACACACACACACACACACACACACACACACACACACACACACACACACACACACACTCACACATACATACACACACACATCTAGACACCTATTCAGACACAAAGCATACTTAAAGGCGCCCTTGTACTCATACAAACACACTTCTGCCAATCACATCAAGACATATTACAGTCCCCCATTAATAATTCAACAGAAAACGATTACCCTCTTTACTGTTATGGACGTCTGTTATAGGCCTAAAGAAAGAAATATTCGGGTGATTAACACTGATATGAATGGCCAGTTACTTTCTCCTTTTATCTTTATAAAAAAATAATCAGAGTGGGATAATTTTTTTTCTTCTAATAATAAAGTTTCTTTTCATGAATATTATCTTCTAGAAAGTTCTGAAATCTATTCTTGATTAGTCAAAAATACGTACGTAGAAATTTTTGTTTATGGAAAATAGATGCATAGCATAAACCAAAGCGGTGTCAAATGCTGGTGTGATACCAACATAAAGCATTTTTCCTATATGTCTCTGGTTCTGACAATTGTACTAAGAATGGCGGAGTCTAAACGCGAGAGAAACAAACACACACATATACGTACAGTCGCGTACATATACACAAACATGTACGAGCGACATTATTGAAAGTTGGATTGGCAACCGTAGGGTTTCATAGCATAGGAGGCACTTATATTGGGTATAAACTTTTAACATTTTCTTTTAATTATTCCCTTGGAGGTCTTTCGAGATACTTTAACCCTTTAATTGTTTCGAAATCACTCTTTACATGTATTTCTCGGTCTATAAAAAAAAAAAAAAAAAAAAAAGTGATTTGTGTATAGGTGTGTTTGAACCTGCATGTTTGTATGTGTATGTATGTAGATATGCGAATGTGTTGGCACACGTAAATTCGTGCGTGCGGACACACGTGCACTTTTAACAGTGTGCATGCATAGGCGTGAAAGCGCGGCAGATACCGGTTCGCGTCACGGCTCACAGGCGCAACCACAACCCCAAACCGGCGGCAACCAGCTTCCTGTGCGAGCTCGATTTAGGTACAAAACAACCTCGTATTCGTCCCTCCTCCCCTCCCCTCACCCCCTTCCCCCCATCCGGTCGGGCGTGAGCTTCTGGCTATTATCTTCAAGTCATTCATAAGCGAATCAATAATGCAGGAGCGGTAAACACAGGGCGTCATGCGGTCATGCGAGCGGCCGAGTGAACCGACCACTCGCCGTGGGCGCTCCTGTGCATGGCTAGCTAGCTGTTCTTCCCTCCCCCTCCCCCTTTTTCCTCGAATTTCTTTTATTTTCTTCTCGTCCTTTATTTTTTTCTCTCTTTCTCCGTGCCCTTCTTCGCCTTCCCGCTTCTCTTTCTCGTCTTTTTCCTCGCCATCCTTCCTTTGTTTCCCTTCCCCCCATCACCCCTCCTCCTTATCAATCTACCTCCTCTGCCGTTCTTTCCACTCCCTTTCGCCCTCCTCTTCCATCTCTCTTCCTTCTTCTTTTCCCTCCTCCTCCATCTCTCTCCCTTTTACTTTTTCCTCTTCCACATCTCCCATTCCCAATAAGAAAAAGTTTCTCTCTTAATCTCTCTACATTTAGCTCATCCCCTCTTTATTGTCTGTCGGTTCCTCTCTCTCTCTCACACATTCCCGTTGTTCTTTATCCTTTCCTTCGTTTCGTCATCCTCTCCAGCCCCCTTTTGGACCTTTAATTCCCTCTTCGAATATTTTCACGCCTTCATGCTTTCTACTTCCCTTTCTCCCCCGTTTCTTCACTTCCTTTCCTGTTTTCCGTTTTTTTTTCCATCTCTTCTGTCTATTATCCATCATTCCTTCTACTTTTCCCCCTCTCTTCACCTCTGATTTTTACCCTCATCTTTATTTATTTTTTCTTTTCATTTACATTTCCCCGTCTTTTCCCTCCCACTCTTCATTCTTCATCCCCTCTTTCTCTGATTTTTTCCTCTATCTTTTCCTTCTCTCCATCTCCTCCTATCCCTTTTTTCCCATCCTCTTCCTTTCCCCTTTTCGTTTTTTTTCTAATCGAACTGCTTCCTCCTTTTTTTTCTTTTTTTTTTTTCTTTTTTATTCTTTCGTTCTTTTCTCTCTCTCTCTCTCTCTCTCTCTCTCTCTCTCTCTCTCTCTCTCTCTCTCTCTCTCTCTCTCTCTCTCTCTCTCTCTCTCTCTCTCTCACCCTCTCTCACTCTCTCTCACACAAGCACAAACGCACACACGTACACACACACACACACACACACACACACGCGTACACACACACACACACACACACACACACACACACACACACACACACAAATAAACAAACAAACAAACACACACGAAAAACGAATTAAACAAGTAACCAAAAACGAAAAAAAATTCTCTTCAAGCCTTTCCCTTCATTCATTCCTCCATCCATGAATCTTTATCACTTTATTCATTCACATTCATTTTTTTCAAACATACCCCCATCTTCAATTCCAAATATTTAAAGGGGTGACTACGCTATACCTTCCACCTGCAGGCTATTCGTCACAGAGACTCGAGATGATGTAGATGTGAGTGCGTCTTAAGGCAAATTCCGTGTTGCCTGTCAAGGAGGGAGGAGGAAGAGGGGGAGGAGGAGGGAGGTGATGGCTTGGGGATTAGAGGAGAGGAAAGGGGGATGGGGAGAGGGATGGACAGGGGCGGATGGTGGGGGAAAAGGGGAGGAGAAGTGGGGGAGGGAAGGCGGGGGAGAAGAGGGAGAGGGATAGATAGGAGGGAGGGAGGGTGGGTGTGGGAGGAGGGATGAGGGGAGGGGATATGAGAGAGGGACGGACAAGAGGGAGATAAGGGGAGGGGGAAAACGAGGCAGGGAGGGAAGATTAGGTGGAAGGAGGGAAGGAGGGAGAAAGAAAGAGTGACTGAGTGAGATGGAGAGGGAAAAGAGGATGGAGACGAAGTGAGAAGGGGTGGAAGAGGAAGATGGAAGGGATAGAAGAAAAAATAGAGAGAGAGAGACAAGAAGAGGGAGAAAGAGAGAGATGGGAAAATGATAAGAGAAGGAGGGAAAATAAATGAGACAAAGAATAAACAAAAAGTTGGAGGGAGAGGGAGTTGTTAATCAAAGGAAAGAGGAAGAAAAAAAAAAGGAAAAATCATTAGTAATGCAGATAAAGTACAAAGGGAGAAAGAGATACAGTGAACAAGAGAGAGGGAGAGACAGAGGAAAAGATCAAGATAAAGAAACATATGAAGAGGTAGACCAAAAAGAGGAAGAAAAGAAGACCAGAATAAGTAAATAACGCTAAAAAGGACAATGAAAATAATACAAAGGACAAACAACAAAGAAACAAAGAAACCCCAACATGAGTGTAAACAAAGATAATACTACCCTCTTTTTACCCCCCTCCCCCCCTTCTTATCCCCAACCCTTTCCATAGAAAGTTCCCGAAAGAGATGCTATTATGAATTTCTAATCAGTTGGGGTTATCTGCATATTTAGGGGCGTGGGCGTGTCCGATGGGCGTCACACTTCGCGGGCGATGAGTAGAGGCGAACACCTTGAAGGAAGAGAGACGAGCCATGGGGGAGTAGAGGTTGAACTTTTTTTTCTTTTTTTGCTTACGATTAAGTTTTTTTTCTTCTTTTTTTGACATTTTCGTCTTCTTTTCTTCTAGGTTTTGATATTTGTTTTTGTTTTCGGTCGCAAAGTAATAGGAGGACGTTTTTTTTTTAATTAGATTTTTTATTCTTTCTTTTTATCATTGTTTGTACTCATGAATGTCTTCCATTGTTTTGCTTTTTTATTATTTCAGTTTAGAATAATGAAAAGAAGGAGGACATGTTCTTTGAGTAGTTCGATTTTCCTCATCGTCCCACTTTTCTCTCTCTTCCTCCCCTTCTTTTATTTTCGGTCTGCCTTTCATTATATCTCCTCTTCCTTTTCTTCTTTCTATGCTTTGTCTTTGTTCTGCAACAAAAAATGAGGGAAACGAGGGTTTTGATTTTTTTTTTTTGAGGGGGGTCTAGAAGGGTAAATTTGATGTATTTCTTTTATTTATGCATAGGCCTATTTTCCTTATTTGCATTTCCTCTTCCATGTTTGTTTTGCCTCAGATTTTGATCTTTGCCTTAAGTTTCTTCCTTCATCGTCTTTGCTCTCTTCTGAATCAATAATAAAAAAAATAGAAAAACAAAATAAATCAGCATCAATTTCGTGTCTTATTAGCAGGTCCACTTTTCCGTCGTCTACTGTTCACACTCCCACTTCCTCTCTCTCTCTTACCACCCTCTCCATCTCTCCTCTACTTAACCCTCCCCTTTCATTCTTCCCCACTTTTTTCCCCACCCTTTCGCTTCACCCCCATCCTTCCTTTCCCTCCTCTTCACCCCTCTCCACTCTTCTTCTTTTTTCTCTCTCTCTCTTTCTCTCGTCCCTCACCCTCTTTATCTACACCCACTCTTTCTCTTTCCTCAGCAAGAATGAAAAATGGAAAAAGTCATGCCAGGCGGGAAGTCATTGTAGTTCCGAATAAGGTCAGACGAGTTCAAGGAGGAGCTTGCCACACGAGGGCGCCCGATGGACAATGGTCAGGATGGAGTGGAGTGGAGAAGGGGAAAAATAAAGAGAGTGAGAAGGAGGGGACGGGTGGAACGGGGATGGAGGGGTGGAGGGGGAGAGAACGAGAGAGGGCAAACACTGGAGACACAGGGAATGGAGTTGTCAAGCATTAACAATATATATACATTCACCAAACCACACTAGCATATATGAGCAACCATACAGACACACACACACACACACACACACACACACACACACACACACACACACACACACACACACACACACACACACACACACACACACACAACAACACACACACACATACATATATATAGACAAACAAACATACAGCTAGATAAAAAAGATAGCTAGATAGATACACGTGTGAGTAAATAGATCGGCACGTAAACCCCTGCAACTGCACAAAGACATGCACACTAACTGCAAACATTATTGCAACTGACGCGGGTATAGAAGCACTTTCAATAAATAGATAAATAAATATATAAAAGAAAGGAGAGAGAGAAAGAGAGTGAGAGAGAAAGTAAACACAACAGGAAATTAGGAACGAGAATAAAGGGAGAGAGAGAGAGGGAAGAGGAAGGGAAAGGAGAAGGAGAGACAAAGGATAGGAGGGAATAATGGAGAGAAATAAAGAAAGGAAGAAAGAACTACAGACTGGAAAGGTGTATATATATATATATATATATATATATATATATATATATATACACACACATTCAGTTGTTTAGATCTTCAGTCTCCTTCATACCTTTGTTCTACATTTGTCGCTATGAACTTCGTTCATATAGACATAAATATTTAGAAAGCAACGTAAATAGATTAACATCTATATATATATACATAAAGGTCAACTGACACAATTCATGAAAGTGTGATTGCCAACACCTTGCGATACTTCGAGTCAAATGGGAACTTAACAAAATAAATAAATGGAATATAAATAAATAAGTGGAATATAGATAAACAAAAATCATGAAAATCGGAATAATCAATATCAAAAAAAAAAAAAAAAATAAAATAAAAACTATCTTCTACTCAAAAGCATCGCTATATTTCAGCTGAAGTACTAATATATATATTGCGCTAATCCTTCTCCTGCGTAAAACATAATGCATATTTTTCGAACGCTAATCTTTATTGTAAACACCTAGTTTCATCAACCTCAAAATCTTTGTTGCCCCTTCACACCTACGCCTATACATCAATAAACAAATAAGTAAACAAAACACAAACACACACATAAATCTCTCCCGCTCTGTTTACCAATATATTTATACATATAAATACGCCCTTACTTTTCGTCGACATACCATTTCTTATTATTTTGGAGACAGTAACAAACGAGGAAGGGAAGGGAGGGATAGAGAGAGAGAGAGAGAGAGAGAGAGAGAGAGAGAGAGAGAGAGAGAGGGGGGGGGGAGCAGTGGAGCTATGCCTACCTGGAGTAAATAACGCGGTACACCTGTAAGCCTTGAGGATCAGAAGCCCGGGGGGAGGGGGGGGTAAGGAGGACTAGGGAGGTAGGGGTGGAGGGAGATCGGTTGAGGGGATTACAGCTTAATCTGTAACTTGCTGTAGCCCTCTCGTCCGTTACACTGTAGGAAGGCTACACAATTGTTTTTATTATTATCATTACATTTTTCCTTTTATATTCTGCATACGTTAGTATAATTACAGTATGTTACATGTTACCTCTGAATATTTCTGTGAACAATTTCCTAGTAAAACCTATTAGTCTATTTAGCAGCTATTGTAAAGATTAACCTAACTCCTCTCTTTTCAATCACTATCAAACAAATAAAATTACATATCAGTCCATTTCTCAAAATAGGAATTGCTTATGGAATACTCAAATAACCTGTATCTATCTATCTATTAGTCTTAAAATATAGGCAAAGACTGAAGGAAAAATTTAGATGTTTTTTTTTCGTTTTGCTTTTCTAAGAAATATTAAAGTAAAAGAAAAGGGGACACAAATATAGGCTTCAGATGCTAAATGTTCAAGGAAACCGATAAAATCATAAAGATGATTTAGACAATATGATAAAGGATAATCTATAATTTTTTTCCTTTCCATTTTTATCTGTTTCGTTGTATTGTTTTCTACAGCCCCTTTTATCAACTATATATATATATATATAAATATATATATATATATACATATATATATATATATACATATATATATATATATATATATACATATATATATTTTTTTTCCTTTCTTTTTTTTATCTACTTTTTTCCAGACTTTCTGGTGATTTCCTCATTTGTTTTTCAACTCTTTTCTCTCGACTATTAGGCCTTTCCACTTCCTATTAAGCCTTTATTTCTTTCTCTTCCTTGTTCCTCTTCCGCCTCCCTCCTTACATTTTCATTCTCGGTTATAGAAAGCATAACGAAAACAAAATAATAAACACCTTTTTTTCTCTCTCTCTCTCTGCTGCTTCCCGCTAACGACGTTTCTTTATTTTTCCTGATTCACAATTTTTCTAAGGGTCCTTCCTCTGTCCATTTATTCAAGTGTTTTGTTCTTTCCACTTGTTTCATGTGAACGTGTACAGAACACACACACATTATATATATATATATATATATATATATATATATATATATGGATATATATATGTGTGCATATATGTATATGTATATATATATGTGTGCATATATGTATATGTATATATATATGTATATATATGCATATATATATATATATGTATATATATATATGTATTTGTATATGTATATATATATATATATATGCATATATATGTATATATATGTATATATATATGCATATGTATATGTATATATATATGTATATATATATATATATATGTATATATATATGCATATATATACATATGTATATATATGCATATATATATATATAAATATATATTCATGTATATATATATGCACATATATATACATATGCATATATATAAATATATATATATATAGATATATGTATATATAAATATATATATGTATATATATATTTATATACATATATATATATATGTGTGTATATATATATATATATATATATATATATATATATATATGCATAAAAAAAAAAATATATATATGTGTGTGTGTGTGTGTGTGTGTGTGTGTGCATATATCTATCTATACACACATTAAAAAAAAACTTTTTTAACAATGGTATTAAGGATTTCTCCAGCTTTCCTTCCTCCCTCCTTTCATCCGCGGTTCTTCCATCTACCTCTTACGACCTCATCTCTTTTTGTCACTGATCTTACGGCTCGTCATTTTTTATTACTTTATTCCTAATCATCATTACAAACAAAGCGACCCTGAAAATGCATCCTGAAATTTCATTATGAAATTAACATAAAGAGACAAAGTTCAAAGTTTTTTACCTTAGCCTCTCTGTCTCCCTCCCTCCCTTTCTTCGTAATAACGTAGATGTTAGGAGGTTTTAAACGTAAAAAAGTTTGAAAATTTCTGATGGCGTCACATGTACGCACGCACGTACACACATTTTCCCACACACATCCATCCATACACACACACAAACTCTCTCTTTCACTCTCTCAAACACACACATTCGTGCACATAGTCTCGCCATTCTCTTTAAATACGAGTTTTAACAATATAAATAAATTATAGTCCATTTCCCCCTGTGCATTAAACTGAAAGCGATCCAATGATGAAAACTATCTTTAATACTCGCAGCTTATGAGACCTCTGCGCTCTTGACATATGCTGGGGCAGTGATCGTGGGGGGGAGGGGGAGGGAGGAGGGCGTTAGGAATAGAAAGAGGTAGGTAGGTAGGTAGGTAGGTAGGTAGGTAGGTAGGTAGGTAGGTAGGTAGGTAGGTAGGTAGGTAGGTAGGTAGGTAGGTAGGTAGGTTGGTAGGTAGGTAGGTAGGTAGGTAGGTAGGTAGGTAGGTAGGTATGTAGGTAGGTAGGTAGGAAGGAAGGAAGGAAGGAAGGAAGGAAGGAAGGAAGGAAGGAAGGAAGGAAGGAAGGGAGGGAGGAAGGAAGGGAGAGGAGGAGAGATGGATAGAGAGAGAGGGAAAAAAATGATTGCCAGACGACCAAATGATTTCTACACTTTCATTTTAATCGCATCTTTAGAATGACCTAATTAAGGTGTTTTGTAGTCTGTTCCAATGACGTCTATAAATTAACATTACGATAATTTCGTCAATTTTAGTTTACTCGTAAAAACACACACACACTTAAGGAAATAACCACGTGTCCGGACATGCTCCTATACCCATACAATCACGTTCATTCACACAAACACACATACACAAATGTCCGTCAACACCTATATATAACCAAGTGTACGCGCGGATCATGCGTACATGAGAAAAAAAAGTGTACACACGTTCATCGTACAGTAGACAAACGTGCAAATGCATAACCCCCCTCCCCCCCCCCCAACCAAGTACCAAACGCACAAAGGAAGCGAAAACAACCTTTTTTCTCCACTAACTGTCTCTTTTTTAACCTAACGTCCATAACGACCGTTCAAGTCTAACCTAACTAGACTCAATTTAGAAATAAAAACATTATGTAAATTAAATCAATCCTCTTGTGATGTTGTTTGCATAATAAGGAGAAATAGAGTATGTTATCTTTGAGACACAGGCTGATTTAACCTAGATTAAACACTTGCTCCAATCAATTAATCAATGGTTTTGCGTTTCAAGGTAAACATTGCGTCTACACGTGCATATGCATATACACGGATGCTTACACATTCGCTTGTTTAGATGTGTAGGTACATGTATACCTAAATTTACACACAATATAAACGTGAATTGTACAGATTATGTATGTGTACATATGTGTATAAACACAAGTTTACATACATGTACGCACTCAAAATGAATATACACTAACTCACTGCAGCGACATAATTCCTGCCTAACCTGAAAGGCTAAAAATAGCACGTAACAGCTGCTTTTAAATTAAGGATGTCATCAATCTCGCAGTTTATACGGAGTTCGATTGAAAATGACAATAAAGACAAGAATTATAATAATTACACCAAAAATCACACCAGGCGAGGAAAACTAAACATGCAATTAAAACATTGTCATGCAACATAAAAAAAAAATCACGTAAATATATTTCGAAAGCACGAACGTGAATAACAGAAATATCAACACATAACATGCAACACCATGTGCTTCTCTCTCTCAACCGTAGAATATTCCTGCAAAAATATTAATAATAAAACAAAACAATAACACCTTAAAAGTACTTCATGCAAAATATCTTAATGGCATGCATTATATCTTCAATAAATTCAGGTGCTTTGAGGAGGAGGAGGGGGGGTAAAGAGGGGTGGGGGGGGAGCAAGGTGCTTTCAGGAGGAGTAAATGGTGGTTGCAGAGTGGGGGGTGGGGGGGGGAGGGCAAGGTGCAGTGAACGCGAACACCTTTCCAGCAGGCGCTTGTTACCTGAGTCGAAGTCGGCCATGGTTCTGTGTCTCTGTCTCTCTCTGTCTGATTATAGAAATATGATTCTCTTTATTTGTCTCTTTGGTGTGTCTTGCTTTAAAAAAAAAGTGGATTGAGCCTCGAGCTTTCTCCACCTTCTCCTCTTCTCCGTGTGTCAGCCGAGAGAAAGCCGTGTGTGTGTGTGTGTGTATGTGTGTCTGTCCAGCCCACCACAACCCACCACACAGCCCACTACGCACCGACCACCTTCTTCCTTTATGAATGACCCAGGCAACTCCGGGCGTGTTTGTGTGTGGTGGTGGAGCTCCTCTCGCTCTCCCTCTCTCTCCGTGTCTGTTATTGTCTCTCTCTCTCTCTCTTGCACTCGCCGATCGCTCCTTTCTTCTCGTCTCTCGCTTCGTCCAAGTCGTGGCGTGTTCCCCGGCGTCCCTGGAGAGGCAGGAGGGCGCGAGAGGAAGAGAGAGAGGGGCGAGCAGGGCCTCGGAGCGTCCGTAATGATTGAATTTGGCGCTTCCCCCGATGGCGACGCGGCCGCCGAACCGCCATGGCTCTCCTCGCAGGGAACGAGTCCCTGTTCCAGGACGCCTTCCAGGCCTTCCTTCCTCCGTGGCGTGGCCGTGGCGAGCCCCCGGGGAGCCTGGCGGTGGCGAGGCGGCCTGGAGCGGCGGGGGCCAAGGAGGAGCCCCGGCGAGGAGCGAGAGGAGCCCCGGCGTGAGGAGCGTAGGGATACGCGGCCGCAGAGTTGCCGTTGGGAGTCACTCGAGTCACTTGAGTCGGCGCGGTCCGAGTGTACCTTCGCTCGCCTACTTTCGGGCTCCGGGCGCTTTTTCGTTGAGTTCCATTCAGTTGATTTTTTTTTTACGGAAAGGGAAGCTCCTCCACCTTCAGATCTCACTCGAGCATCTACCGGTAAGTCGAGCAGAGGGGCGCCGGGCGGGGTTTTGTGTCCTCGCTGAGCCAGCGAGGAAGGCCTTATCGATCCCGCCGCCATGCTGGCCTCGCCGCCGCCGCCTCGTGTCCTTTCTGCTTTCCCGCCGCCCACACGCCCTGGCCACGTGTCCTGCACGTGTCCTCTGGCCAAGGGCGCTGGGGTGGCTTGTGCCGGGGGAAAGCAGGGCCAACGGGAAAGGAAAGAGGGCAGAAGGGCGGGTTTTCTCGAATTAAAAGGTTAAGTCGCGGGCGTAACATGCGCGGTTGCCTAACATTACATGCTCCTTCTATGTCACCTTCCACTCTTCCTTCCCTCTCTCTTTCCTCCTCCCCCGTGGTCTCCACACCCAGTCTATGATTGTCATATCCTCGTTTAAATCCACATTCGGCCTATCAAATGTAAATAAAGAATTCCGAAATAGCAGGAAAGCAGTTTTTTTTCTGCTGGAAATACGTCACTGTTGCATCGGCGGGGTTGCCACATGGAGTTTTGGCTTGCTCTTGATTTGCGCAATTTCTTCATTTAAATTTCCCCGCTTTCCCTTTCCTTTTTTCCTCTATTGCATCACAAAATTACTCGAGGAAGGAACAGAGAAACTAAAAACAAAGCGTAGTTTTCCTTCCTCTGATTTCCCATAATGTATTTGTTTATATGTCTCCCTCTCTCCCTCTTTCCCTTATCACGTAATCTCTCTACAACTGCACAAATAAACTTTATATTTCCCCTGACCTCCTACACAATAAAGATACCAAAATTATACCCTACCTTCTAAAATGGATATGAAAAAGTTGCAATTGCAAGTGCGTCTTATGAGAGCTGGAAAGGAAACGTGTGTAAATACGCAGCAAGAAGAGAGGCAGGCGGCGGCGGGGGTGGGATGGGGTAGGCTTGGGTAGGGTACGGAACTCGGGAGGAGGGGGGGGGGTCAGGCCGACTTTGGGAGGCCTACGTGCAATTGCTGAGCAACTTAGCAACATGTCACGTCTCTTTTTTTTCTCCTGAATGATTAATTATAATGTTTGATATTGTTTCTCTTCATTTCCTTTCGTTCTGTTTCCATCTCCACCTCAATCTAATATCTTCTATCTTCTATCTCTCCCCCTCCCAACCCCATCTCTCCCCCCCTCCCAAGCCCCATCTCTCTCCCCCTCCCAAGCCCCATCTCTCTCCCCCTCCCAAGCCCCATCTCTCTCCCCCTCCTAAGCCCCATCTCTCTCCCCCTCCCAAGCCCCATCTCTCTCCCCCTCCCAAGCCCCATCTCTCTCCCCCTCCCAAGCCCCATGTCTCCCTCCCTCCCTAGCCCCATCTCTCTCCCCCTCCCTAACCCCATCTATCTCCTCCTCCTTAGCCCCATCTCTCTCCCCCTCCCTAGCCCCATCTCTCTCCCCCTCCCAACCCCATCTCTCCTCC
>BOPN01004305.1:105000-120000 GCA_017312705.2 Penaeus japonicus | reverse complement strand
CACACATGTAGCTTTTTTATTTTTTAAAATCAAGTATCCAGATCACGGTAGGCCTAGCACAAGACATGACCTCCCGCCCTCCACCTGCCTTAACGTCTCCTGGGCGTCTTCACAATACGCCTGAGCTCTCAATCTCATCCGACGGGGATTTCTTCCTCTTCAAGCTCTTTCAATTTTCTTCGCTGTCTCCTCTCCCCTCTGGCGGCGTTGTTGCATCTGCCTTCGCCTGCGGGTGGAGAATGATCTGCAACCCACCGGGGAAAGAGGGCTGAAGATGTGCTCATCTCACGCGGCCGATCCTAGATTATGTGATAGATCTGTGTACTCGCTCGCGTCAAAAAAAAGAAAAGAAAAAAGAAGAAAAAAAGCAGGAAAAAAAGAACTAGTCCAGCGAGGTTGTAAGCTATCACGTGGCGGTCCGAGCACGTCTTTGTAAGGAGCGAGGTGTGGGGGGAGGCTGGGGGGGAAGGGTCGGGAGGGGGCGGGGGAGGGGGTAGAGTGAGGAGGGAGGAAGGGAAGAGGGACTCGTGGGGTGGTGAGGGAGGAGGAAGGGGGTAAGGGCGAGGGATGCGCGAGATGAGACGGCTGAGGGAGGAGGGGAGGGGATGGGAGGGGGGAGCGCACGCACACTTATTACGACCTCTAGCGCAGGGGTTAGGGGATACGACCACGCGCGCCCGTACTACTACTACTACATATACAGTCCGGTTGACGGGTCGAGAAAGCAAGGCGGCGGAGGAGAAGGAGAAGGAGAAGGAGAAAGAGAAGGAGAAGGAGAAGGAGAAGGAGAAGGAGAAGGAGAAGGAGAAGGAGAAGGAGAAGGAGAAGGAGAAGGAGGGGGAGGGGGGGGAGGTGACCATGCCGTTACGTCCGTCCGCCGTCGCCGCCGCAGCCGCAGCCGCCGCCCACGACCAAGTTTGGTGCTGGCCTCCGCCGTCAGCCAGCGCTGGCTCCGGCCGTAGGGTGGGCGGGGTGGGTCGGAGATGGTCGCCGTAGTGGGCTATATGGGCGAGGAAGGCTGGGCGCTCACCTGTTCCTACCTCACCCTTTTCCCCTCTCTCTCCATCGTCCCCCCTTTCCCCTCCTACTCCTCACCTGGCCCTCTCCTACCCCCTCAACTGGCTCTCCCCTACCCCCTCACCTGGCCATCTCCTACCCCCTCTCCTACCCCCTCACCTGGCCCTCTCCTACCCCTCTCCTACCCCCTCTCCTACCCCCTCACCTGGCCATCTCCTACCCCCTCTCCTACCCCCTCACCTGGCCCTCTCCTACCCCTCTCCTACCCCCTCTCCTACCCCCTCACCTGGCCCTCTCCTACCCCCTCTCCTACCTCCTCACCTGCCCCCCACCCCTCCCCCTACCGGGCCTGGCACTCTGTAAGCGGTCGCACGCGGAAGTAGCGGCGGTGCCCAGGCCATCCGTGCACGCGGCGATGCCCAACACGACGTGATCTGAATAAAGAACTCGGAAGCGACTCCCAGAAGGGTAGTCCGGCGTGGACGAGACGGCGGGCTATGCTGGCTACTCTGCAGCGAAAAAGCGATACCGGGTGCTGTGGCTACCGTGGTTTACGCGAGTCTTTCCTGGTTCAGACGTCAGACTTTGCTCGCATAATCTCCGTGGGTCCGACGGGCAGCGGCGCGTGGGAGGGGGCAGGGGGCGAGGGTGGAACGGGTGTCCGTGGGAGGGGGCAGGGGGGGGGGGGGTGGAACGGGTGAGGGGGAGACTACGTGATTAAGGATATTGAGTGGAAGGGTAATATTTAGATTGAAAGTAATTAACTGTCCACTTCCTCGCAGTCTGATCACGTTGGATTAACTCGTACGGTTGAATTTATATCGTGCAGGGAAGAGGTGGGAGGTGAGAAGAGGGGTTGTGTGTGGGGTGGGGGTGGGTGGGGTTTAGGGGGTACTGTAAGTGTATCTGGATGAGGGTGAGGGGGAGTTGATGTTGCAGGTGGGGGCGGGAGGGGTGATGTTGCAGGTGGAGGAGGAGGGGATGGGAGGGAGGGGGACGAGGCCGGGCGGGGCAGGGCAGTGCAACTTGCAGGGACAGGGAGAATTATTAGAGACTTAATGAAAAAGCAACTGAACCTCTCGGCGGATGTTGAACCTAAGGACCTTGAGGGGGGGAAGGGTAGGGGTAGGGGGAGGGGAAGGGGAGGAGAGGAGAGGGAAGAGAAGTAGGAGGGGAGGGGTTAGGGAGGTAGGGGGAGGAAGGGGAGGAGGGGAAGGAGAAGAGTGCATTCAAGGTTACAGTCTGACACAACCACAAGGCGACACGAGGGGGTTGTGAAGTGACTTCTGTGCGTTTGGGGGAAAAGAGGTGAAAGAGGGGTGTGGATGGGGGGTGGGGTGGGGGGATGGGTGTAGGAGAATGAATGAAAGGGGCAAAGAGGGGAGTGCAAGAAAAAAGAGAAAACAGGAGAGTAGGAGCAAACAGAGATGATTGAAAACACGCGATAAAGATAGAGAAGGGTGACAGGAGACAAGCAGACGTCCTTAGTTAAGTCAATAAATACATTAATAAATGAATAAATAAATGAATTAAAAAAAGAGCAGGAGAGAGACACGAAGAGGATTCCGAAGGGTTGGTAACTCGGTGCTGAAGGTCCTCCTCGAGATGCCGTCTGTCTGTCTGTTGCCAGATCGGTGGAAGTGGAACTCGCCAGACGAGGAAATTACTCGCGAGATAAACTTAATGTGTGAGGTTAGTGTCGGGGTTGCGGTGGGGGTGGGGGTGGGGGTGAGGGTGGCGGTTGGGGTGAGGGTAGGGGTTGAGGGGTTGGGGTAGGGGTGAGGGTTGGGGTTGGAGAGGGGAAGGGGGTAAGGGAGCTTGGAGGGGGACAGGGGACAGAGAGAAGGGAGAAAGGGAAGGTCGAGGACTCCTCTAATTCTTGCCCTCTCCCCCTTTTTCTTCCCCCTCTCCCCACCTCTCTTCCCCCCCAGTCCCCTCCACCTCTCCCTCCCCTCCCTCCCCTCCACCCCTCCCTCATCTGTAGCATGGACGCGTAGCACTAACCTCTACATTTTAGGTAAAAAGACAAACAAACAAAAAATCCCATGAAATCTCACAATTCAATCAACATTATCCGGGAAAATCATATCCCTCCCTTCACACATGTCCTATGGAAATGAGATGGGGTCCTTTTGCTAGGAGAGGAACCAACGCCAGACTTGAAGGATGCTGGGATGCTGGGATCCTGAAGCCCAAGGAGACTTGAAGAGGCTGTGGAAGCGAAGGAGATGACGTCACGGAGATGTGTGTGTGTGTGTGTGTGTGTGTGTGTCTGATTGAGAAAGAGAGAGAGAGAAAGAGAGAGAGAGAAAGAGAGAGAGAGAAAGAGAGAGAGAGAAAGAGAGAGAAAGAGAGAAAGAGAGAGAAAGAGAAAGAGAGAGAAAGAGAGAGAAAGAGAAAGAGAAAGAGAAAGAGAGAAGAGAAAGAGAAAGAGAAAGAGAGAAAAAGAGAAAGAGAGAAAGAGAAAGAGAAAGAGAAAGAGAAAGAGAAAGAGAAAGAGAAAGAGAAAGAGAAAGAGAAAGAGAAAGAGAAAGAGAAAGAGAGAGAGAAAGAGAAAGAGAAAGAGAGAGAGAAAGAGAAAGAGAAAGAGAGAGAGAAAGAGAAAGAGAAAGAGAGAGAGAAAGAGAAAGAGAAAGAGAGAGAGAAAGAGAAAGAGAAAGAGAGAGAGAAAGAGAAAGAGAAAGAGAGAGAGAAAGAGAAAGAGAAAGAGAGAGAGAAAGAGAAAGAGAAAGAGAGAGAGAAAGAGAAAGAGAAAGAGAGAGAGAAAGAGAAAGAGAAAGAGAGAGAGAAAGAGAAAGAGAAAGAGAGAGAGAAAGAGAAAGAGAAAGAGAGAGAGAAAGAGAAAGAGAAAGAGAGAGAGAAAGAGAAAGAGAAAGAGAGAGAGAAAGAGAAAGAGAAAGAGGGAGAGGGGATAAAGGAGGAGGAAGGGGGGAGGGGGAGACACGTAACTCGCATAATCACCGCGGCGGATCACACTGCAGTGTCTTACTCTCCATGAACAGCGACGTGACTCTGATAACCTGTCGGGTATTTTCTTTTAAACGTTGTGAGAACACAGTTACTGTGATTATACGATCGTTGAGACCTGGGAATCAAGCTCGACTCTAATCGTAGAGGGTATTGCGATCGTCACGCCCCGCCGAAGATCAAGCTCTACCCTCCCCTCCCCCCCCCCCCACCCCCTTCACCTCCAGTGTCTCCCCGCATCTACCACCTTCCCTCCCCCCCTCCTCCTCCAGTGCCCCCCCCCCCTCACCTACCACCTTCCCCCGAGTGTCACCCTGCATCTCTGCATCTCGGCCCCTGCCCTCGATATACCTGCTGGAGGCGCCGTCGCGGTCGCTTGATCGTTTCATTAATTAAAAGGGTTGGACAGAGATTGGCTCTTGTGGCGAGAGACAGCTGGCGTGCGCGCGCGTGTGTGGGAGGGAATTGTTTGTGTTTTCTTGCTATTAACACTCAGTTATTCACAGTCGTTATATTGCTTCTGCCGCTCCCTTCCGCCTTCCTTTTTTGTCGCCTTAGGGGGTTTCCTTCTCTTATGTAATCCGTCTTTTATTTATTATTCACTCGTTCCTTTATTCGCTCATGTATTTTGTATTTTGTATCTGTGCACTCGTGTATTTGGAAGTTTTTTTTTTATTAATTCATTCGTCTATTCACTTTCCTATTCACTCGCTCCTTTACTCATTTATCCATTCGTTCATCAGATTATTCGTCGACCTATTTACTCATCCGATTACTCATTTCTTTATTCACTCATTCGCTTATGCATTTCTCCATTCACTTCACACGTCCGCTTTACCAACCCTCTGACGTCACCGGAGATCGTCCCCTTTCCATCGGTGTTTGTAGTCGGGCGTTGCGTTAGATGCTTTTCCCACGCGCTTTTAGGGTCGGATATCCGTCTTTGGGGAAATACGATGTGTTCGCAGAAGGTGTGGGTGTGTGCGTGGGCGGGGTGTAGCGGGGGGAGGGGGGGGGGGGAGGGGGCATTTCTCGTGGGTAGAAGAGAGAGAGAGAGAAATACAGGCACATGTATAGACATAGATACAGACATAGGCACAGGCGTAGACACGCATGCAAACACACATATAGACACACATACAGACAAACATACAGACACACACATATACACATACACATAAACACACACAGACACATACACACACAGACACACACACACACAGACACAGACACACACACACACACACACACACACACACACACACACACACACACACACACACACACACACACACACACACACACACACACACACACACACACACACACACACACACACACAGAAAGAGAAAGAGAAAGAGAAAGAGAAAGAGAAAGAGAAAGAGAAAGAGAAAGAGAAAGAGAAAGAGAGAGAGAGAGAGAGAGAGAGAGAGAGAGAGAGAGAGAGAGAGAGAGAGAGAGAGAGAAAGAGAGAGGGGAGCGAGAGAGCAAGCGAGCGAGGAAGAAGCATCCGACATCCGCCCCACGTGGAGCATCCGGCGCCGGATATCCTCAGTGATCCGTGCCTACCTGGCTTATTTGGAGATGTAGGTCGTGTCGGCGGCACGGCAAGGCTCCGAGGCACGGCACTGAGGGTGGCTCTCTCGCGGGGCATCGGCTTGCATCGGCGAAACGAGGCGTTGTTGACTGGTCGTTGATGAGTCGTTGACGTTTTAGGGCAGATAGTAAAAAAAAGAGAGAAAAAAAAAACAAAAACAGACGCTTAATTGTTCATGTGCAATATACAATCTTGTATGATCTATTGGTTTTCACAATGTAGGCCTATCCAAGAATTCTCAATATTAAACGAGGACTAAGCAATATCGACTTTGGTTGGCTGTGCTAGATGTTCGCTTGTTAGACCTAAACGCGGGCTGAGTGAGCCGGCACGGAGGAGGTGGTCCTTGGCCGAGAATGGGCGGGTGGGCGTCACCCAACACCGTGGGCGGCCGCTAAAGTGAACGCGGGTAAATATAGCCAGCTGGTGACAATTCCTTTCGCGTGGCGCTGCGACCGCCAGCCAGGGCGCCCCGCCCCGCCTCCGCCCGCCCCTCTCGCTCTGCCAAGACTCGTACTTTCTCTCTCGCTTATTCTTGCTCTCGCCCCTCTCTCGCTCGTCTCCCTTTTCGCTTTCTATTTTCATTCTCTCTCTCGCTCGTCTCCCTTTTCGCTTTCTATTTTCATTCTCTCTCTCTCTCTTTCTCTCTCTCTTTCTCTTTCTCTCTCTTTCTCTTTCTCTCTTTCTCTTTCTCTCTTTCTCTCTTTCTCTTTTTCTCTCTTTCTCTCTTTCTCTCTTTCTCTCTTTCTCTCTTTCTCTCTCTCTCTCTCTCTCTCTGTCTCTCTCGTTCTCTCCCTCAGTGTTTATCCAATAATGCAGAAAAGTGTAGAGTTTTTATACATTTACAGGGAGCCTTTGATAAAGCTAGTGGGAAAGTGATTCTATATGAATTGACAAGATTAGGTGTAACAGGAAAGTTGCTGTGATGGATTGGTGACTATCTGACAGATGGGAAAGCTTGCGTGTGGTTTCAAGTCTGTTTTTCAGAGAAAAGTTTTGAGCTAGGTACTCCACAAGGAGGTATTTTAAGCCCAGTGCTCCTTAAATGTACTAATGAACAGAACAGTTTCGGAGAAATATCCTAAGGGCATTCAGCCAATCATATATGATATATTGATACAAGGGACCACTCAACGCCGTTTACTAACAGCGCTGGACAGATTTACTAGTCTTGCTCAAACATTGGGGCTGGTCATAAATGAAGAAAAGACCAAGTTTCAGAGTAAACAAAGAGGCACTTACCCTAAACAACAAAACAATGGAGAAGGTGTCAACATATGCATATCTGGGCATGCACATTGGCTTCACTGCCTTCAGCAAGGATGCCGAAGTAAATCACGTACTAACACAGTGCAAGGCTCGACTGCGGCCGCTCAGGGCACTTGCTTGTCGAGGGATAGGAGCCGGGGTGCCTCTGCTGAGGCTAGTGGGGGTGGGGATGGGGGTGGGAGTTGGAGTTGGAGTGGGAGTGGGAGTGGGAGTGGGAGTGGGAGTGGTAGTTGGAGTTGGAGAATAATAATGAGAATGAGAGAGAGTGGAAGAGGGAGAATGAGAAGGAGAAGAAGGAGAAAGAGAGGCGTGGAAAGAAGGGATTGGGGGGGGGGGGGGCAGGTAAAGGCAGTGGCGACGAAAAAGAGGGGCGGAAATGACAGGATTGCCAAGATTCCTTATGGGTTTCCCTCTCGCCCTTCAGCCATTGGTTGTAAACGTTCTGAAAGTTTGTGTGATCTAGGGGCTTTCCTGGAGTGCGTGTTCGCTCGTGCCTTCCCTCTCTCACTCACTCATTCACTCACTCTCTCACTCACTTACTCACTCACTCACTCACTCACTCCTTTCCTCCCTTCTTCCCTCTTTCCTCTTCCCTCCCTTCGCTCCCTTCACTTCTCTCCTTTCTCATCTCTCTCTCCCCCTCTCCCCCTCTCCCCCTCTTTCCTCATCTCCCCCTCTCCCCCTCTTTCCTCATCTCTCCCTCTCTCCCTCTCTCTCCCTCTCTCTCCCTCTCTCTCCCTCTCTCCCTCTCTCTCTCTCTCTCTCTCTCTCTCTCTCTCTCTCTCTCTCTCTCTCTCTCTCTCTCTCTCTCTCTCTCTCTCTCTCTCTCTCTCTTTCCCATCACCCTAGCCAAACCTACTTCAATAATAGGCATCATTTATAGGATCATCTCTTGTGTGGGCGGATACCCAGAGCCGCGGTGGTAGTACGCACGGATTGCGTATGGCGTAATTATATCGAGGAGGCACGCCCTCCTCTTCTGCTATTTCTATTTCTTCCTCCTTCTGCTTCTTTTTCTTCTTCCTGCTTCTCCTACTACTTATTCTTACTCTTTCCCTCCTCCTTCTTCATCCCTCTTCCAATCTCTCCCTCCTCTCCCTCCTCTACCTCCTCTCCCTCCATCCCTCCCTCCTCTCCCTCCTCTACCTCCTCCCTCCTCCCTCCTCCCTCCTTCCCTCCTTCCCTCCTTCCCTCCTTCCCTCCTTCCCTCCATCCCCCCCCTCCTCCTCCCCCCCCCCCCCCCCTCCCCCTCCTCCTCCTCCTCCTCCTCCTCCTCCTCCTCCTCCTCCTCCTCCTCCTCCTCCTCCTCCTCCTCCTCCTCCTCCTCCTCCTCCTCCTCCTCCTCTTCCCTCTAATGACCTGGTTACATGTGCTCCCACTCTCGTGTCTGATAGGTGGTAGTTAAGGTAGCGAGTGACAAGCCATCATTAGTACCCTTTGTAGTACCATTCATGACGTCATAGGTGAGGTTGCTTTGAGGTCACGTGATGAAAGTAGGGTTGCGTGTGGGTTTTAATTGTTTGTTTGTTTTGCGGGCTCATTGTCTTTGCTGGGGGTAGGGGGAGGGGAGTTGGGTGTGGATAGGGCGGGGAGGCGGGCATCTCGGCAGAGGGTCGTTAAGTGTTTTTTTCTCCTTTTAATTGTCGTTATTTAAAATGCTGTTTATATGTGTATTTAAAGGGACTGTTAGGAATAGGGTTGTGGATTTAGTCTTAGATATATTATTTACCGCCTACTTTACATTTTTTTTCCTCTTTATATGTACTCGAAGTATTATGCATCGTCTCACGAAGTCCATTTGAAGCGGTTTTGTACTCATCTTTTACCGTGCACCCCCCTCTCGTGTTCTCAAAACACGAGTCTACTTTCTCGCTGCCATAGTTTTCCAAGTTCCATTGATCTAGCAAGTTCATTTTGTTTGCGAGAGTGTTGTTGCTGTGATCTAGTAGATATGCGGAGACTTATGGATATGCAAATTAAGCTCTAGAGCGGTTTGTTTGTTTCTTTGTTTTCACTCTGTAGTGGATTCGTTTTCGGTGGAGTTAACATGGCGCTTGCCTGTTTTTTTTTTTTTTATTTGTCTGTATAAATATTTGTTCATGGTGTTGCGAGCGCGTGCACACATGCAGGCACACGGACGCACACAAATGCAAACGCACACACAAACACACACATAGACAGACAGAAAGACAAATAGACAAGACATGCAGGCAGACACACAAACACACAGACAGACACAAAAACACAGACAGACACAGACAGACACAGACAATCCCACAGACACAGAGACCGACACCCAACATCCCACCTATTCAGTCTCTGGGTATGCAAGTGTCTGTTGATTTACTGTTCATAATATATCCTTTTGGTTTGCATAACCGTTTTAATCATCTTCTTGTGTTCATCCGCTCGCAATATATCTGGGCATGATTTTTGCTCTGTATGTATATCTCTTTTTTATCTTCTTATCTTATGCAAGTCCCTGACCTCGGCGTGTGTGTCATGGCCTGGCAGACGGAGGGGGGTAAGGGGTGGATGAAGGGGGTGGGGGTGACGGGGTGAAGGGACGGATTTTTTTTTTTTTTTTTTTGTAGTACCTCATGGTCATCTCAGTTGTGGATGCGATGAACATGTTCTTTGTCGTCGAGGAGGAGGAGGAGGAGGAGGAGGGGCGTGAGGTCTGTTTGTCGTGCATTGCCATTGGGGTCCGTCTGTCTGCCTCCTCTTTCTCTCATTCTCTCTCTCTCTCTCTCTCTCTCTCTCTCTCTCTCTCTCTCTCTCTCTCTCTCTCTCTCTCTCACTCAGTCAATATCCGCTTCTTATCGCCCGCTTCCTCTTCCACCTATTTCCTCATCACCCAATCCTTCTCTTCCTTAACTCACCGCCTGACTCATTACCTCACGATCTTGACTCGCCTTTGAAACCCACTCAATCTGACCGGCCTTCTCCCCCCCTCTCTCCCCTTCTCCGCCTCCCCCCCCTCCTCTTCCTCCTCCTACTCCTCCACCCCCCTCCCCCTCCTCCTCCTACTCCTACTCCTACTCCCACCCGTCCCCTGCTTCCTTGACCAGCCTTGAACTTCCTTCTTGCATATCCTTCTCCCCTTACCCCCTCCCCCTCCTCCTCCTCCACCTCATCTCGGCCCCTATTCCTCCCCCTCTCTCGTCTCCCTCCCCTCTCCCTCCTCTCCCTACTCCTCCCTCCTCTCCCTACTCCTCCCTCGTCTCCTCCTCTTCCCTCCCTCACCTCCTCCTCTCTCTCCTCTCTCCCTCCCCTCCCCCCCTTCCTCCTCCTCCTTCTCCTCCTCTTTCTCTGCATATTTCTTCCTCACGCCATCTTTAAACATTCTTAAGGTGAATCACACCTTCGCGTCATGCTGTCGTCATCGTGTCTCTCTGACGTCACACGTTCTGTGCACGCAAATGCATACACACACACAAGCTCACGCGCATACACACACTCACACACACACACACACACACACACACACACACACACACACACACACACACACACACACACACACACACACACACACACACACACACATACACACACTTACTTATTTACTTACATATTCAGACATACATTGCCATCCCGTTTTTTTCCTGAATTTAACTACATCCTTGTACTCTTATAAGCCCCATTTGTCACTCGTGCTAGTGCATGTGGTGTACGGGGGGGGGGGGGGGGGGGGGGGGGGGGGTGCAGTAGCGTGGGAGCGCATCTTAAATTCACATTTTTCTCTTGTCTTTCATAACTGCTTTGATAAGTCGATGTCGAAACGCTGTCTCCTGGAGGATATGGATGCTTCCGGAAATGGCATATTCGGAAACGTATCGGTGGTGCCACGGGACTTCCCCCCCGCCTCCTTCTTTTCCTCTCTCCTCTCCCCCCCCTTTTTTTTTCTCTTTTCTCTTTTTCTCTTTTGTTTTCGTCTCTTTTCTCTTTTCTTTTTTCTTTTTCTGCTTCTCTTCTTCTTCTTCTTCTCTCCTCTCGTCTCCTCTCCTCTCCTCTCCTCTCCTCTCCTCTCCTCTCCTCTCCTCTCCTCTCCTCTCCTCTCCTCTCCTCTCCTCTCCTCTCCTCTCTCTTTCCCCTCCTCTCGTCTCTTGCTGATACCTCCCTCCCTCCCTCTCTCCCTCCCTCCTTCGCGTGCTCCTGACGTCTCCCCTCCCCTCCCCTCCCAATCCCCCCCTCCCCCCCTCCCCTCATTTCCTCGCTGCGGTCGTGGAAAAGGGCGTCTCTCTCAGGAATTTCTGTGGATGCGTGTCTTGCGTATCTCCTCCTGTTGCCGTTCCATCCATCTATCCGTCTATCCGTCCATCTATCCGTCTATCTATCCATTTATCCGTCTATCAATCCATCTATCTATCCGTCTATATATCCGTCTATCTATCCGTTTATCTATCCGTCTATATATCCGTCCATCTATACGTCTATCTATCCGTCTATCCGGCCATCTATCCGTCTATCTATCCGTCTATCCATCCATCTATCCAACCATGTCAATGTTGATCTTGTTTATTTGCGTGTTTTTTTTCTCTCTATTTGGCGGTTTTGTTTTTTTGTTTATCCATTGATTTATTCTTGTAGCTTTTTTACTTTACTTTTGACTTTATTTTGGTAGTTAGGATTTCATGGGAGCGCGATCATTGAATTATGGGACACCGTTCAAGATGGCGCCGTTCAGAGACCGTTCAGAGACCGTTCAGAAGTTTCAGGACGTGCGTTTGTCTGTGTGTGTGTGTGTGTGTGTGTGTGTGTGTGTGTGTGTATGTGTGTGGTAGGGGGGGGTGTACCTGTGCGTATGAGTGTACATGTACGTGTGTTCGTGCGTGCTCGAGCGTGTGTGTGCGGTAAAGGGTTCAAGGTGCTGGGGGGGGGGGGGGTCTCTTGAGTTGCAGTTCAGGTTCGAGTCACATGCGTAAGTGAATAAGCGTTGAGTGAATCTCATCCTACAGCAAAAACCTGCGTCGACATCCTGGTGGAGTCTGGATGAACGTGGCCGAACTTCAAGTGTATGAGGAAGAGTGGCAGGGTGGCAGGGTGACAGGGAGGCAGGGGTGAAAGGGTTCGGGACAAGGGTAGGGGAAGCACAAGAGGATGGGGAAGGGAGGGGGGGAGGGCGAGCAGGACCGAGGGTTGACGCGAAGGGGAAAGAGGCAACGAACGGTACAGAAGCAGGGGAAGGAGAAAGGGGACGGGCAAAAAACAGGGGCAGGGGCAAGAGAAAGGGAACGGATAGAAACAGGGACAGTGTCAGGGGCAAGAGACCAGAGACCAAAGACCAAAGACCAGAGATCAAAGACCAGAGACCAGAGACCAGAGACAGACAGAGACACACAGACCAATGATGAGTCGTGTTTAAGATATCACAAGTGGTCACACTCCCCCCCCTCCCCTCTCCCCTCCCCATCGCCCCACCCCGCAAACCCGCCCGTCCGTTGCACCGCCACTCAAAACAGTACCATTTTAGGCACTGTGGCAGCGGAGAGGATGTGATGAACGTGTTTACATAACATGCTAGGATGTTGCAGGGGGCGTCAGTGGTGAGGTGGCTTGTCTAGGGCTATTGCTGGAGCTATTGCTAGGGCTAGGGGAAGGGGAAGGTGGAGGGGGAGTGGGAGGGGGAATCCGAATGGAGAGAGTAGAGATAATTTTTTTTTCTTTTTTAAGATATTTTATATTTTTTTAGTGTGAATTAATCAGATGATTAAACACCTAATCTTTACAATTGCGATGGAATATTATACGATATTATTCACTGTACACATTTACTTGTTTTTCTTTTAAGTTCACGTTTATTGACTTTTCTTATTTACTTGTTTATCTATTCCCCTGTACACACTTCCATCTCCATCTTGTTTATCCCATCACGTGTGTTATCTGTGTATTAATTATTTTTAATTTTCTCGTTACAGGTATGAAGCCTTGGTAGTGACTTGAACCGCATGTTAGCGTAAGTACTTCCCGGCCTTCGCAGAGGAAGGGGAAGGGGAAGGGGGTGGTGAGGGGATGAGGGGAAGGGTTATGGGGTTGTGAGGGGCTGAGGGGAAGTGACATCTTGCTAGGGAGACTAATTAATTGAAAAAGGGTGCAGCTCTTCTCTCAGCTCCCCCCTCCCCTCCCCCAACTCCCCCCAGCTACTCTGCTACCCCATTTGTGAGGTGGATGGGAACTTGGGTCTCTTAGCGTTTGGTGTCAAATGTTTCTTTTCTTTTATTATTATTATTTAGTTCTTTGAGATTATTTCTTCTCTGATGTGGTTTACGAGGTGTGTCGTGCAACATGTTTTTGAGACAATTTTTTTGTATCACTACAAGACAAATATTTCTCGACTTTATATCAATAGGAGCCACATAAATCCCATCGGCCAATGAAAAGAAGAGACGAAGAAGAAGAAACAAAACAGGAAAATATAAATACTACTAGAGAAGAGAAGAGAGAGTGAAAAAAAATATAAGATTTCCAACGGTCTCCACTATCACATACGACACCAGAGACCTCGACTGAGACTAGGACTACACTAGTGTCACGGGGCTAGCCTGGCTGAACGAACGTCTCCCTGACCTGCACTGTGCCTAGCTGTCGTCACCCGCTCGTCCCCAAGGCGGTGTTATATATATATATATGTTGCTGTGTTGCACTATTTGGTGCTTGGCCTCGGCGTGCTTGGGGATGGTGTGGTCCGGGGGGGGGGGAGGTCCGAGTGAGGAGGAAGGGAGAGGAGGGAGGGAGGGTGGGAGGGTGGGGATGGGAGAGGAGGGAGGGTGAGGGAGGAAGAGGAGGGAGAGGAGGGAGGGTGGGGATGGGAGAGGAGGAAGAGGGTAGAAGGAGGAGGGGGATAGGGAGGGATGAGAAGAAAAGGGAGAGTGAAGAAGTAAGAAAGGGAGGTTGAAGAAGTGGGAAAAGGAGGGAGGACGAGGAAAGAAATCGAGGGTTTGGAAGAGGGTGGAGAGAGGGAAGGCAGTGGGAGGAGGGGGAGGGGGAGGATGAGGAGTGCGAGGTGGGGCAAGGGGAGGGAGGGGTTATCATAGCAGAGACGGAAGAGCACTTGGGGAGGGGGGAGGGGGAGGGAGCAAGGGAGATGAAACCAGCGATAAACATGAGAGGTGGAAGAGAGGGGTAGAGGGTAGGGGAGGGGGAGGCAGAAGGCGGGGAGGATGAGTGAGATGGTGGGGTAGGGGGAGAGGGGGGGACGCTATTTGATACCTGGGCGACCACGTGGTTGCAGCTCCCACTAGCCTTTCCACCTCTTTTTCTTTTTTAGGAATATTAAAAAAAAACTTTCTTTTTTATATAATTCTGGTCTAATGTAGTGGATGGGGAGTTTGTTATACGCACTGTTTAGTGTGAGTCACCGACGGTAAAGTGCATACCTGACCTCTTATGAATAGTGATAGGGATAGGGATCTCTAATGACGTCATTGATCGTTCATATAACGTTCTTACCCACCTCTCCTCCTCTCCTTTTCTGCTCCTCCTCTCCTCCTCCTCCCCTCCTCTCCTCTTCTGCTCCTCTCCTCTCCTCTCCTCCTCTCCTCCTCCTCTCCTCCTCTCCTCTCCTCTCCTCCTCCTCCCCTCCTCACCTCCTTTCCTCCTCTCCTCCTTTCCTCCTCTCCTCCTCCCCTCCTCCCCTCCTCTCCTCTCCTCTCCTTTTCTTCCTTTTATGCTCCTCCTCCTCTCCTCCTCTTCTCCTCCTCTCCTACCCACCACCCCCCACCTCCTCCCCCTCTCCCCTCCCATGCAACCTGCCCTGGTGGTTGGTCACGTGACGCCCTACTGTAAGGGGTGATGTGACCGTGGTTATCATGACTTAATCCTTATATGTTTACCTGTTTACCTGCGAGAGTGTTCGGTCACCTCGTCTCAGGATGATGGGGGGAGATGGGGAAGGGAGTATTTTTATTCTTACAAGGAGGGAGGGGAGAGTATGTAAGGAGGGGGAGAGGGAGAGTGTGAAGGAGAGGGTGAGGGAGAGGGAGAAGAGGGAGAGGGAGAGGGAGAGGGAGAGGGAGAGGGAGAGGGAGAGGGAGAGGGAGAGGGAGAGGGAAAGAGGGAGAAAAGTGAAAGAAAGAGGAGGTGATGGAAGGGAGGAGATAGAGAAAAGCAAGAGAGCATTTTTTCACGGTAAGTTGTGACTAATAGAT
>BOPN01004305.1:80000-92500 GCA_017312705.2 Penaeus japonicus | reverse complement strand
ACGAAACACATCACCTTAAAGATATGCTCTAAAAAAGGGGGGAACAACATGTGGCAAATGCACGAGCAAGCCGAGCTCACGAGAGCAAAGCAACGAAAAACAGTGATAGGCTAGTTAGAAGTAAATAGCCGAGGGTGTGAGTGTTGACCTGCCGCCGGGGCCATGAGCATGTCGCCCCAGTCACGTTCTACATATTTATGAGTCGAGAGCGTATTCAGCATCGGCGGGTGAGTCTGTGTTTGTGAATCCGGGAAGGTGATGATGAAGGGAGGGTGTTGGGGGGGGAGAGGTGGGAGGATGGGGGGAAGGATGGGAGGGTGGGGGGAAGGATGGGAGGGTGGGGGGGAGGATGGGGGGAAGGAGGGGAGAATGGGGGGAAGGAGGGGAGGAGAGATGAGGAGAAGCGAGGTGAGGAGAGAAGAGATGAGATGAGATGAGATGAGATGAGATGAGATGAGATGAGAGAGAAGAGGATTGGGGAGGGGAGGGGAGGGGAGGGTTGAGGAAAAGGCTGTGAAGGGCTTATGAAGGGGGTGGAGGGGAGACGAAAGGAGAAGGTAGATGTTAGAAATGGTAGACAGAAGATCGCTCTCGGTATAAGGCGGGATAGGATGGACAGGTACTCGATCGAGCCGCGCGAGGGTTGGCACTGTCTTCTCCAGAGGGGCGCGCGAAAGAGAAATGGGTCTGAGCATCAGGGAAGAGAGCGCCAGAGGGTGTGCGTTACCTAGTGGTTGAAGAGGAGGAGAAGGGGTTACAGGAGGAGGGAGGGGTAGGCAGGAGAGAGGAGGAGGAGGAGGCGAGGCGTGAGCGAGTATCCCAGCACACACACACTGGCGCCACTGTGCACCCGCTTGATACCGCCGCCCCGCCCCCGCTAAGCGAGGCCGCCCTCCTGTGCTGCTTCCACGCCCACGATGGCGCTCGACCCTCGCCACCTGGACACAACTGCGCGACGGACGCTGACCCGGGCACGCCTCGGCCGGTGTCCTGTCGGCGCGTCGCGAAGGTGCCAGGGCGCTAAGCGAGGCGCGACGCTGGCTGCGCAACAGGATTATCGGGCTATCTTGACGATGTACTGAACTGACCGCGTGCGAGCCTCGCGGCCTCGGGGCTCGCTCGGCGTTCTCACGTGGCCCTCCTCTGGGGCCCTCCTCCCGGGGCCCTCCTCCCGGGGCCCTCCTCTGAGGCCCTCCTCTGAGGCCCTCCTCCCAGGGCCCTCTTTGACTTCTCTTGGACTCTCCTCCTGTGGCTCTCCTCGCGCCTTGGCCCTCCTGCGACTCCACTCGATCCCTTGCTGCTACCAGACTCGAGTGGCGTTGAATTCTTACGTTGATCTACGGGATGCTGATTGGTTATCCTCCGGCCAATTGCGCTTCGCTTTGCTGCCGAGCGCCGGTAATGCGTCGGTGGGTGCGACGCTGCGCTCGCAAGCTGGCCGGCTGTGGGCGTAGCACCTGGAGGCGTTAACGGGTGGGCGGAGTTAGAGTAAAATCCGGTCTGAATAGTAGGCTGTATTTGATTGTGATTGTTTTTTCTGTCACACTATTTGTGATATATGTATATATATATATATATATATATATATATATATATATATATATATATATATATATATATATATATATATATATATATATATATATATATATATATATACATATATACACACAGATAGATTAATATATAAATAGACAAATAGATAAATAGATAAATAGATAAATAGATAGATTTCCTATATGTACCTCTTTATTTATTTACTTATTTACACACATATATATGTAGAGTGTATATAATTTCCCCCCGTCATCACGGAAATCCCTCCTTCCCACCTGAGAGCCATCTGTTGGGATGAAAACGCCTTAATATGGCATCGAAAACTTTTTCATCGTCTAGGAAACCCGGCTCAATCTCTCATGATTTTTTATATATAACCAAAGAGATTTGGCACTCGTCTGGAGGCGCTAGTGAGAAGTGATATGCCTGGGTCTCTGATATATATCATCCTTCTCCCCCCCTTACGCCTCCTTTCCTCCCCCTGTCCCTTCCTCTGTCCCTCCCCCTGTCCCTTCCTCTGTCCCTCCCCCTGTCCCTTCCTCTGTCCCTCCCCCTGTCCCTTCCTCTATCCCTTCCCCTACCTCTCCTCTATCCCTCCCCCTGCCCCTTCCCCTACCTCTCCTCTGACCTTCCCCCTGCCCCTGCCCCTTCCCCTTCCCCTTCCCCTTCCCCTTCCCCTGTCCCTTCCCCTGCCCCTTCCCCTTCCCCTTCCCCTTCCCCTGTCCCTCATCCTGCCCCTTCCCCTGCCCCTTTCACTCATGACAGCAAAATTGATGTTGCTAAGAACAGGATTGAGAACTCTAAACGCAACGAGTGTGGAGGGGCATCCACGCGAGAAAAAAAAATAAAGATATGTATGTATGACGTGTGATTGACTCGTAAGAATTTTCCTAGTCCTTCTTGAACGACGAGAGCCTTTCAACCCTGTAAGAAATAATCCAAGAAGATGAGGAGAAGGAAGATATCTTGTGCGAATTATGAGGATGAAAATCACACAAAATAAATGTCTGAATTTCACGAGCTTAGACCGCCAGACTTTCGATATTTTTAAATCTCTTTGATCACAGTTTTAAGGTGGTTCTTTACGTGTAGGGGCAGCTGTTTCTAAGATTTGCGGTTCTCTCTCTCTCTCTCTCTCTCTCTCTCTCTCTCTCTCTCTCTCTCTCTCTCTCTCTCTCTCTCTTTCTCTTTCTCTTTCTCTTTCTCTTTCTCTTTCTCTTTCTCTTTCTCTTTCTCTTTCTCTTTCTCTTTCTCTTTCTCTTTCTCTTTCTCTTTCTCTTTCTCTTTCTCTTTCTCTTTCTCTTTCTCTTTCTCTTTCTCTTTCTCTTTCTCTTTCTCTTTCTCTTTCTCTTTCTCTTTCTCTTTCTCTTTCTCTTTCTCTTTCTCTTTCTCTTTCTCTTTCTCTTTCTCTTTCTCTTTCTCTTTCTCTTTCTCTTTCTCTTTCTCTTTCTCTTTCTCTTTCTCTTTCTCTTTCTCTTTCTCTTTCTCTTTCTCTTTCTCTTTCTCTTTCTCTTTCTCTTTCTCTTTCTCTTTCTCTTTCTCTTCTCTCTCTCTCTTCTTGGCTCCACCCGCGAGCGATGGAGTATGACCTGTGCGGTTTACGTTGGAGGTATTATTAGCGCCGTGTCCCCGGCCGGCGTAGGCGAGAGTGGACGGTAAGTGTCCGAAAATACTCGGCTAGGTCGGCGAGGGGGGCGGGGGGAGAGTGGGGAGAAGGGGGAGGAGGAGGAAGCAGGGCGGGGTCGGGAGCGGGGGGTAGGGTGGAGAGAAAGGAGGATGAGAGGGAAAGGAAGATAGAGGTAGCGTGGTGAGAGGGATGTGAAAAGAGAGAGGAGGGCCGGTGGGAATTTTATTGTATTTTGGAGGGGGTGGGGTGGGGGCTTTAGTGGGAGGGAGAGGGGGGGAAGTTTAGAGGGAATTGAAGGGGAGTTTTTTGGGGGTCGTCCCTTGCCCCCCCCCCTCACTTCGTTGTTTGTGTCTTCCTCTACTACGTTGCTTCGGTCGCCATGACACTTTCGTGCAGTGGTTACTCCTCTTGCATGATCCTTGCATGATTCTTCCAAGGTCGTATCTTTATCTTTTATATCTACGTATGTATGTATGAAAAGGGTGCTTTACCGAACCATCTCTTGTGTGTGTGTATTTATGTGTTTATGTGTCTATGTGTCTGTGTGTCTGTGTATATGTGCGTGTGCATGCGTGTAGAAAGAGTGTTTGTGTGCATGTAGAGAGAGTGTTTGTGTGCGTGTACGTGTAGAAGGTGTGAGTGTGTGTATTAAGCTTTGGGGTGGAGAGGCCAAATATAGAGCATGGGTTGAGACGGCTGGCTGGCTGACTTGCTGGCTCCCGGCTCTGGCTCTGGCTCCTCCTGGCTTCTTCAGGTTGGCACTCCGCAGAGACCGAACCTCGCTTCTCTCTCTCACCTTTGCTCCCCTCACCTTCGTCTCTCGTTTCCTTTCACTTGCCGCTTCTCCCTCCTCTGCTTTCCTTCATCTTTGTTTCTATTTTCTTTTTTTCTATACTTGTTCTCTGGTCTGGATGTCCTTACATATATTTTTACAGTTTCCCTCCCCCTCCCTCCCTCTCTCTCTCTCCGTCTCTCTCTCCCTCTCTCCCCTCTCTCTCTCCCTCCCTCTCTCTCTCTCTCTCTCTCTCTCTCTCTCTCTCTCTCCCTCTCCCTCTCTCTCTCTCTCTCTCTCTCTCTCTCTCTCTCTCTCTCTCTCTCTCTCTCTCTCTCCCTCTCTCTCTCCCTCTCCCTCTCCCTCTCCCTCTCCCTCTCCCTCTCCCTCTCCCTCTCCCTCTCCCTCTCCCTCTCCCTCTCCCTCTCCCTCTCCCCCTCCCTCCCTCTCTCTCTCAAGGAAAATATCATCCCAGGGAAACATCATAATGAAAACATCTCCGTGTCACCTTCAAGTCTTCCATGCCGGGGGGTAGGGGTGGGAGTGGGGTAGGAGTGGGAGTGGGAGTGGGGGTGGGGGGGAGATATATTTTGCTTGTGAAAGACATTAATAGGTCTGGCAGCATCCAACCCAAGAGATCATCGAGACGGAGATGTTGTAAATATGGCGGACTTGCAAAGGAAAACTATGTAGGTTATGTTCTCGTGGAAGTGGCTCTTGATATGCTTTCAGAATTTATCGCTGGGATCGCTGGTTGGTGCGCTTCTGAGTGGTTTATGGATTGTAGATTTTCTCTTGTTCAAAGCCGGGTGTTCATTCGCGATGTAGATGTCTTTCTCTCTTTCCTCTCGTTTTTTATTTTTTTCTCTCTTTTCTCTCTCTTGATCCCTCCCTCCCTTCCTCCTTTCTCCTTTCTCCTTTCTCCTCCTATCTCTCCCTCTCCTTCTCCTTCTAGTCCATCTCCTCCCCGGTTCTTCGGGAAGCGTGTTGGCTGACCGGCGGCGTTCCGGAGGGGCACCGCCGGGCATCGCTAAGTGGGCACACCGCAGAGACGCCCATACTCGTCTGGCGTCGCTAACTTGGGCGCAAATTGATCTTCTCTGCCCATTGATGACTCATTGTTTCCTGGGGATTCCGGTATGGCATTACCCGCACGGAGGACGAGCTGGGAGCTTCTGTAACCCACTTTTGGCGCCGGCTATTTTGCCCCCCTCGGGTCTGGCATCACCTCGCCGTCACCCTCCCCCTCTCCCCCCTCCCTCCTCCTCCCCTCTCTCCTCTCCTCGACTCCCCTCTTCCCCCCCACCTCCTCTTCCCCCCTGCGGTGACTCACGTGGGCATCGCGTCCCCGAGCTGGCGATATTTTTATAGCCAAGAGAAAAGAGACTCTTATGTGCTATGTTGCTCCTACGCGGGGCTGATTGACATGACATGACACTCCAGCCTCATTGTAGCGGCACTAGTCCGATTCGGCTCATGACACACTCATCATGGCCGCATGCCCGGTTTGTTTTTGTTTTGTTTTTCATATTTTTTTCTTTTCTTTTGAAGTTCATGTGGGTACTTTAATTTTGTGTCTATTTTTTTATATATATTGTTGCGGTGTATTGGTTTCACTAGCGTTGAGTTAGGAAGCCGTTTTTTTTTAGTATGAGGAGATGCATTGTTGCTGGTTGTTGCAATGCGTTCGACAGATATTGGCAAATTGAAAGTGGGCGAGGTACAGAGCGGAGCCAAACAGGGAGAACACAGAAGCAGAAAAAAACGAGAGAAGACAAAAACAGAACAAAGACTGAAACAGAAGAACTTAAAAAAAAGTAGAAAGAAAAGCGACGAAGACCGGCCAAACAAATAATAATAAAATAAAATAAAATAAAGAAAGCAGATAAAAAGTTGAGAGTGAATAAGTACACAAGCTGTTCACTCTCCCATAAGCGTTGAATGGGCGACGTCAAGTGCCAGATGACGTAATGACGGTGACAATACCGAAGGCTGCGTGGATCGAGGGACGTGCCCCTGAAGATACCCACATACTCTCGGCGAGTGGTGTTCCGCGGGCGAGACGGAATACGGGCGGGGGGGGGGGGGGGGTCTCGGATAACTTCATCTTTCTTGACTTTTATTGATTATTCCTTCGAGACATTCGGTCGTTTGCGCGGATTGGTCGGTCGTTTACGCTGATTTCCGTCGACATGTTTTGAACTTGTTGACTGATCAGGCTGTTGGATGAGAACTTGTTGGGTGTTTAGAGGAGTTGGTCGGAGGGGGAAGGGAAAGGGAAAGGGAAAGGGAAAGGGAAAGGGAAGGGAAAATGAAAGGAAAGGGAAAAGGAAAAGGAAGGGAAAGGGGAATTGGAGAGGATAGGAGGAAGGAAGGAAGGATGGAAATTAGGATGTGGGAAGAGAGGCGGAGTTCGCCCTTTCCCCCTCCCCTCTCTCCCCTTATCCACCATTCTCCCCCTCCCCCCTACTTCCCCCCCTTCCCAGTACCTGAGCCATGATTCACCGAAGGATCAGAGCCAAGATCGTTGACTCACCTGGTAAGTCTGTCGTGGGTGTTTGTGGTTGAGTGAACCGGTGTTATAGCTTTGCATTCTTACTCAAAATAACGTCGCGATGAGTCAGAGATCGGTGGGATGCCTGGTCGAGATGCACTGCGTCTGAGGCAAGGCACCGCGTTGGGCGCTGCTCTGGAATCCTTCTTCTTCTTCTTCCTCTCTTCTTCTTCTTCTTCTTTCTTCTTTCTTCTTTCTTCTTCTTTTCTTCTTCTTCTTTTTCTTCTTGTTCTTCTTCTTTTTCTCTTTCTTCTTCTTCTTCTTCTTCCTCTTCTTTTTTTCTCTGTGTCCGTCAAGAATGTGTCGGTGCCCCTGGTATCACGAAGGTCTCCCCTTTTAACTTTTTTTTCATTATTGCTATTTTCATATTACAAAAAAAGGAAGAAGAAAAATTGGCAAGGTATCTTAAGATGCCGAACGAAGCCTCCCGTCGTAGGTCGTAGAATCAACTATATATTCATGAAGAAAAAAAAAACCGACTCTGAAGTACGCAGTTCCCTCGATGTGTATTTTGGGGTCCAGCGCAGCATCTCGTTTCCGCGGAGAGATGTGGGGAGAGGGGGTGGGGATGTGGAGTGGGAATAGGAAGGGGAGTGGTAGTGGTAGTGGTAGTGGGAGTGGTAGTGGTAGTGGTAGTGGTAGTGGGCGTGGGAGTGAGAATGGGAGTGGGAGTGGGAGTAGGAGTGGGAATGGGAATAGGAGTGGGTTGTAATTATTGTAATTATTTTGATAACTTTCATAATTATCATTACAGTTGAGCGATTGGTCCATTCAGACCACTTCCCATTATTGCGACATTTTTGAGCGTGAAAAGGAGGGGGCTTACGTATTATCCTTGAGTATTGTTTGTTTGTGTGTCGGCTGAGTCGTCGGTAAGACTCTTTGAGGGGAGATTGTTAGCATAACCGGGAACTGTGCCATAATTGCCGTCTTCCCTCCTCCCCTTCTACCTGCTGTCTTCCCTCATCCCCTTTCTCTGTCATCTTCCCTTCCCTCCCCACATACACACTCCTCTTAATTCCTCCGTTTTTCCTTTCTTACCTTCTGCTTTCCTTTTCTCCCTTACTCCTAATTTTCCCCCTTCCCCTTCATCCTCCTCCCCCTCCACCCCCTTCCTTCTTCATCCTCCTCCCCCTTCTCCCCCATCCCTTTCATCCCCCCTCCCCTCTCTTCCCCCCTCCCCTCTCTTGCCCCTTCCCCCTTCATCCCCCTCTCCTCTCTTCCCTCCTCCTTTCCTCTTCACTACCGCTATCGTGCCGCAGGTGGTGCGTTTATCCGTGTGTATGTTCGCGGGGCCAGGCGGTGGTAGGTAACGGCGCTGTGAGCATACGCACCGTCGTACCTCTGAGAACGCTGCAGGCGGTACACCAGCCGCGTGATCAGCTGTAGATGGCTGTTGTTATGGACGCGCGTCCTCTCGCGTGATTTGCGGGCTGCTTTTTATGATTATTTTTATCTTTCATGATTATTTCTTCCTCCTCGTTTGTCGTTTTATTTTTATTTTTGGTTTTCATCATTTTTTTCGCGTGATATTTTTTTATTATCGTGTTATTACCTCTTGGTACTGGCTCTCGTGTCGTTATTTTCGTGTCGTGTCGTTTAGTCTTTTTATTTATTTGTTTGAAAGTCATATCAGACTCTGTGTTTGTCTGTCGTGTCTGACTTGTAGGAGAAAGTACCTGGTCTTACCTTTGATGTGAATTTATTGTATATCAGAGAGATCATTTCGGGATACAGTCATGCATATTTGTAGACATAAAATAAAATCGTCATGCAAAGATTCCGATAAGCAAACAACGCCACAAAGAACATTTCCGGCGATATTTCTCTTTACAAGACCAGTAAGATTTCGTTTCTTGAACTTGGAGCTGCGTCGCCAGTGTTGCCAAATGGGTGCCAATGAGACTCGACTTTCCTCTTCCTTTCCTCGCCTCTTACATCACGAGGGCGGTCTTGAAGAAGAAGAGGAAGATTACACACATACACGCGTGCGCGAGCGAGCGGGCAAGAGGAAGCTGAAAATGGAATGAATGTGCTCGGGAGGGCGACCCGGACGCCGGAAGTGTGGCAACGGGGCGAGCTGTTTGTTTGATCTTTGGGGCAAAAATAATGGGGTTTCTTTTTTTCTCTTTCTTATTTCCCTCCTCGTGTTTTTCTTTCTCAGTTTTTTCTCTCCCTCCTCTCCTGCCCTCCCTCCCTCCTTCTTTCCTTTCCTTCCCTCTCTCCCTCCTTTCTTTCCCTCCCTCCCTTTCTCCCTCCCTACCTCCCTCCCTCCCTCCTTTCCTTCCCTCCATCCCTCCTTTCCTTCCCTCCCTCCCTCCTTTCCTTCCCTCCCTCCCTCCCTCCTTTCCTTCCCTCCCTCCCTCCTTTCCTTCCCTCCCTCCCTCCTTTCCTTCCCTCCCTCCTTCCCGCCCTTCCTCATCCTTTTTAGATGTACGTAACCACTTGTCTAAATCAAAGTCAAAAGTCCCTCCTTCCCTCCCTCCCTCCCCCCCTCTTTCCTTCCACTTAGCTAAACCGTAAATGGTCGCAGGTATGAGAATGACATTCAGTATTCATGATATCGAAAGTGAGAATGAAGGAAGGAGGAGGGGAAGGAGGAGAGGAGGAAAGGGGAAGAGCAGAATAAAGGAAGAGAGGGGAAGAGAAACGAGAGGGAGGGATAGGAGAAGAGGATGGAAAAGGAGGGGAGGGGAAGGAGAGGGAAAAATAAGAGAGACGGGAAGGGAAAGGGAGGAAGAGAGGAAGGGGAAGGAAAAGGAGGGAAGGGGAAAAAGAGGGAAAGGCGACTTGCGTCATTTATGTCACGTTTGTTTCATTACGAAGCCGTGTAGTCTATAGTCTAATCAAAGGGCTAGTTTCTCGTAGTAGTTGAAGAGGGTTTCGCGGTGGCTTCGAAGTGGAAGCGGTGATTGGGAAGCGTTGAGGAGAAGCGGGTGATGCTAGCAAGCACGTTCCCCGCTATTGCTCGCGCTAATCGGCCGTGTCCTTGGAGATTTCCCCCCTCACCCCCCTTTCCTGTCTGTCTGTCTGTTTGTCTGTGTGTCTTCGTATGTCTGTGTCTATCCTTTCTTTCTTTCTCTCTGTCTGTCTTTCTCTCTGTCTCTCTCTCTCTCTCTCTCTCTCTCTCTCTCTCTCTCTCTCTCTCTCTCTCTCTCTCTCTCTCTCTCTCTCTCTCTCTCTCTCTCTCTCTCTCTCTCTCTCTCTCTCTCTCTCTCTCTCTCTCTCTCTCTCTCTCTCTCTCTCTCTCTCTCTCTCTCTCTCTCTCTCTCTCTCTTTCTCTATCTATCTCTATCTCTCCCTATCCCTATCCCTCTCTCTCTCCCTCTCCCTCTCCCTCTCCCTCCCTTCTGCCTCCCTATTTCCCTTCTCCATCCCTTCCTCTTCTCTCCTCCCTCCCTCCTTTCCTTCTCCCCCCCTCCCATTTGCCCCCCCCTCTCCTTCCAGCCCCTCGCTTTGAGAAGTGTCCATCATCGCGTCATGAGTTTGCACAATATCCTGAGATATGCCGTTGCCCCTTCAATCACGTTCTGGTTGCCAGGACACACGTCTGACTAAGGCGCAGCTCTGCCCTTTCTCTCTCTTTCTTTATCTTTCTTTCTCTCTTATTTCTCTTTATCTTCGTTCTTTCTCTCTCTCTCATTTATTTCTCTTTCTCTTCGTTCTCTCTCTCTCTCTCCCTCTCTCTCTCTCTCTCTCTCTCTCTCTCTCTCTCTCTCTCTCTCTCTCTCTCTCTCTCTCTCTCTCTCTCTCTCTCTCTCTCTCTCTCTCTCTCTCTCTTATTTCTCTTTCTCTTCGTTCTTTCTCTCTTTCTTTCACTTCTTTTTCTCTCTCTCATATCTTCGCTTTCTTTTTTCTCCTTCTCTTTCTCATTTTTCTTTTCTTGTCTGCTCTCTCTTCTTCCTTCGTTCAGCTTTCTCTTCATTTCTTTTATCTTTTATTCCATTTGTTTCTTCTCTCTCCTCTCTTTTTTATTTTTTTCCTTCTTAGTCTCTCCCGTCTTAGTCTCTCCTATCTTTTCGTTCTCTCTTTCATTACTCATCTTCTCTCTTCTCCTCTCTTCTTTTTTTCTATTCCCTTCCCTTCTTTCCTCTCTTCTCTCTTTTCTCTTCTCCTCTCCTCTCCTCTTCTCTCCTCTCCTCTCCTCTCCTCTCCTCTCCTCTCCTCTCCTCTCCTCTCCTCTCCTCTCCTCTCCTCTCCTCTCCTCTCCTCTCCTCTCCTCTCTCTATCTTCCTCCCTTTCCCTTCTTTCTCTTCTCTCCATTCTCTTCTCTCTTCCTTAGGAGACACTTCACAGCTACTTGTTTTTTTTTATCTCCTGAACGTGAGCAGGCCTACGCGTCATTATTAATCCGCGGCTTATTCGATAGCAAATAAAAGGGTTTGAGATAAGCAGTAATCCCCGGGGTAAGACCGGCGATTTCTTGGGGGGGGGAGGGATAGGATTATGATTCGAGCGGTTATGACTCGATTCAAAGGGATTCAAAATCTTAGAGAAACGGCGAGTGATTGTTACGGGAAGGGGATGGGGATGGGGATGGGGATGGGGATGGGGATGGGGATGGGGATGGGGATGGGGATGGGGATGGGGATGGGGAGGGGAGGGGCCCTAGAGATTGAGGGTTAGGGGGTAGGAGGTTTGAAGGGACGGGGGGGGGGGGATTGAATGATGACGGATGTAGAAGTGAAGGTCGACGAGGGGGGGAGGGGGTAGGAGGGGGGATGGAGGGGAAGAAATCTTAATGTCAGGATAGATGTGATTTTGTTGTTGGTGTCCGCGGTGTTATTCTTGATCTTCTGTGTGGGTGGACATGATGTGACGTCATTACTTGCGCTTGCCCCTCGCTTTTTCCTTCTCTTTCTCTTCTTTTCCTCTTTCTTCTTCTTATTTTTCTTTTTCTTCTTCCGTTTCTTTCTCTTCTTCTCCTTTTTTTCTTATTCTCCTTCTCCTTTTTCTCCTCCTCCCCCTTCTTCTTTTTCTCCTCCTCCCCCTTCTTCTTTTTCTTCTCCTCCTCCTCCTCCTCCTCCTCCTCCTCCTCCTCCTCCTCCTCCTCCTCCTCCTCCTCCTCCTCCTCCTCCCACTCCCCCTCCTCCTTCCTCTCCCCCTCCTCCTTCTTCCCCTCCCACTCCCACTCCTCCTCCTCCTCCTCCTCCTCCTCCTCCTCCTCCTCCTCCTCCTCCTCCTCCTCCTCCTCCTCCTCCTCCTCCTCCTCCTCCTCCTCCTCCTCTTCCTCTTCCTCTTCCTCTTCCTTATCAAAGTCGAATCAAAGAATGATCAAAACGCCAGATCAGCATCACTTCCCAACACAGTTACAACGGTTCACGGTTCAGAGTAATAGCAGTTTCCATGGCAACCGGCAAAGGTAAAAGCACTGTCGGCGATGCGGTCAAGATCGATGATTTTTTCCTCATTGTCATCGTTATCACCATTTTTATTGTCACCATCACCATTATCATCACTATCATTAGTATTGCCATCATCAACACTATCATCAGTGTCATTTTTAATTGTCGCCATTATCATTTTTGTCATCATCATCATCATCACTATCATTATTATATGTCATGATCATGATTGTCATTCATATATCAGTACTATCCAATCATTATTAAGATCATTATCACTACTCTTGTCATCATTAAGTAAAGACACAAGGAGAGACACGTTCCAGCTGGCTTGAGAACAGCTGGTCGTCGTGACATGTGGCCGGTCATCTGCTACTCGACAGGACACGTGGGGGAGAAATGGTTTGGGGTACTGGCATAGGGGTGGGGGAGAGAAGGGAGGGAGGGAGGAGGGAAGAGGAGGAGGAAAGAGGATGGGGGGAGGAGGAGGAAAGAGGATGGGGGGAGGAGGCGGAAAGAGGATGGGGGAGGAGGAGGAAAGAGGAGGGAGGAGGAGGAGGAAGAGGAGAAGGAGGAGGAAGAGGAGGAGAAGAAGTAATTACAGGAAAAGGAGGAAGAGCAGAACTTGGAATAGGAATAGGAACA
>BOPN01004305.1:70000-75000 GCA_017312705.2 Penaeus japonicus | reverse complement strand
GAAGGAAGGAAGGAAGGAAGGAAGGAAGGAAGGAAGAGAGGGACAGAATGAACATGGATGGATGAGAAGAGCTAGTGAGCTAGGGAGGAGGGGAGAGTGGACGGGGGGGGGAGTAACATAGGGGATTCACAGTGATAAGAGATTAGATAAAGATTTCGGTTAGAAGCGTGCGGTTGCTGATAAGGAAATGATCGTTTGAAATAGTTCATAGTTGGAGAAGGAAAGCGGTTGGCCTATGTGATCTCTCTTTTTCTATTTCTTTTTCTCTTTCTCTTTTTCTCTTTTTCTCTTTTTCTCATTTTGTCTCTCTTTTTCTCTCTCTTTCTTTCTCTTTCTCTTTCTCTTCTCTTCTCTCTCTCTCTCTCTCTCTCTCTCTCTCTCTCTCTCTCTCTCTCTCTCTCTCTCTCTCTCTGTCTCTCTCTCTCTCTCTCTCGACCACGTTATCAGGGACCGTAGCGAACACCCTGAGGGCAGTGCCTGCCATATGGCCCTCATAAATCTGTTCAAAAGTTTTCGTAAAGTGAAGGGAAGGAAGAGGTCGTTTCAAGCCCACGTGACGAGGGAGCGGGAGGTTAGGTCAGGTCAAGCCCGCCCAGCAGGGTCAACACGCGGCGAGGAGATCGTGTGCAGAGGTCGTTGCTTGAGGAGGGCGTTGCAGTGTCTGTGACGTCTGTTTGTCCGTGTTTTTAGAAGTGTATTTTTTCACTTATATATGTATATATATGTATATATATGTATATATATAATATATATATATCCTCTTTCTCTCTTTCCCTCTCTCCCTCTCTCTCCCTCTCTCCCTCTCTCCCTCCCTCCCTCTCTCCCTCTCCCTTTCTCCCTCTCTCCCTCTCTCTCTCCCCCCATCTCCCCCCCCCCCCGCTCTGCCTCTCCTTTAAGGGATAATTGTAAATCGTCGACTTTCACTTTGCGCGTCGCCTTTGTGTCTCCATGAAATCATAAGGCTTACGCGACGGGACAGGGAAGCCAGAGGGCAGTTTGGTGGCGAGGGAGAAGAGAGGGGAAGAGAGAGAGAGGGGAAGAGGGAGGCAGAAAGGGCGATAACGCGAGGGGATGGATGGGAAAGGAGGGAAGAAGGATGTAAAGAATGACACGGAAAATGATGACGTTTTATGTAGAAATAAGAAGCGTTGGTAAAAGGGGTAGGGAAATGAGGGTGAGTGCGCTGAGGGGAGGTGGCCCGTGCGAGGGGAAAAGAGCTATTGTGGCTCGTGAGTCATGAGGGGAGGCGAGGGGGAGTGAGGGAGAAAGGGAGCAGCAGCAGAAGCAGCAGCAGGAGGAGGAAGAGGAAGAGGAAGAGGTAGAGGAAGAGGAGGAGGAAGAGGAGGAGGAGGGAGAGAAAGAGGAAGAGGAAGAGGAGGAGAAGAGGGAGGGAAGAAATAGCAGAGAGGAGGGAGGGAGAAAGGAGGTGAGAGGAGGGAGATAGAGAATGCGAGGGTGAATAAAAAAGCTGAAGGAAAAAGGCGATGGAGACTTATTTCCGTGAGATGGGAGGGCGGCGAAGAGAAAGTGGAGATGAAAGAGTAGACGGGAAATGAAAGTGCCCCCCACCCCCCCATACCATCATATCACTTACCCCCTTTCAACGAAACGGAATCTTCATTTCACGAAGAAAAAAAGGTCATTGTTCGGTAGAGGATGTAAAAGACCTTTTTTTTCTTTTCTTTTTTCTTTTATCTTTCTCTCAAACGAGATATATATATATCCATTGAGAAGTATCTACAGCATTTCATTAATATATATTTTCTCTTTTTCTCTCCCCAGGTAAGGCAGACAGACAGACAGACGAAGTGTACCAATGGCACTGAGTGAAGTGGCTTAGCTAGGGTAAGTGTCCAAGGGGCGGGGCTTAAGCGGCACTCGACACTGTTCTCATTTTCATCTTTTATTTATCTTTCCCCATCTCGGAGCTTCATTCGTAGCTACGGATGGATTCGTGACCTAAGGAAAGAATTGGTGGTGTCCAGGTAATGGTGTCCAAATGACGTGATTAAGTGATTGAACGATTGAGTGATTGAGTGATTAAAGTGATTAAAGTAATTGAGTGATTAAAGGTAATGAGATGCTGTTTCTGGGTGGTTTTGTATAAAATTCCGGAATTTGCATACCTATTTGTTAGTACTTTCTTTGGTGGGTCTTGCTGAAATATTCTGGAAATGCTCTTATGCCGGAAGACGGGTGGGTTTTGATGGCACTGTTTTCCTCTTTCTCATCAGCAACTTCTTATTATTAACTATTCTCCCCTTTCTTTTCCTCCTCTTTTTTTTCTTCTTCTGCTCCTCTTACTCCTCAGCCCTACCTCCTCCCTATCTCCTATCTCCAATCCCAACCCCAACCACTCCACCACCTCCACCTCCACCACCACCACCACCACCACCACCACCACCACCACCACCACCACCACCACCACCTCCACCTCCACCTCCACCTCCACCACCACCACCTCCACCTCCACCACCTCCACCTCCATCTCCACCTCCACCTCCTCCTCCTCCTCCTCCTCCTCCTCCTCCTCCTCTTCCTCCTCCTCCCCTCTCAAGGTGCTCCATCAATGTGCTCAAGAGGGTCTCAGGGCAGCGCAGAAGGGCTGGCCAGATAGCCGGTCCAAGGGCCTGGGAGCACTGGCCTTACCGATGCTAAAGAGATGTTTAGTATATGTGGCATTTTATTTTTATTTTTTAATTTCCTTCTTCTATCCCTTTCTCTTCTTCTGTTGTTTTTTTTTTTCTATCGCATCTCCCTCATCTTGTTATCTTCTCTTATCCTATCGTATCGTATCCCATCCCATCCCATCCCATCCCATCCCATCCCATCCCATCCCATCCTATCCCATCCTATCCTATCGCCACCTATCCTATCCTATCCTATCGCCACCTATCCTCCTCCTTGGGCAGGACGCGTTGCAAAACCCGGCAGCGACGCAACCAACACCCCGGCAGCCAGCCTTCCGGAACCCGAAATAGCATTGTGTACGGTCGGTGGTCCAGTGTGGCCGAGACTTGGCTAGCCCACCCAGGCCACCTACCTAACTTAACCTCACCTCTCCTTGTAGACCCTCGTGGCCAGGCTAGATGTGTTTTCCCCTCTCCCCTTTCTGTTATCCTTCTTTACTCCTGTCCTTTTCTTTTCTTTTCTTTTTTCTTTTTTATTCTCTTCTATTAATTTTTCCTTCTCTTCACTTTTGTTTTCTTTTTTCTTTTTTCCCCTCCTCTCCCCTCAGTAGAAGGGGACGATATTTGAAGGTAGGATATGTTGTAGTTGTTGAGAGAGAGATAGATATATAGAGATAGATATATAGAAATAAATATATAGATATAGATATATATATATAGATATATAGAAATAGATATATAGAGATAGCTATATAGAGATAGCTGTATAGAGATAGCTGTATAGAGATAGCTGTATAGAGATAGCTGTATAGAGATAGCTAGAGAGAGAGAGAGAGAGAGAGAGAGAGAGAGAGAGAGAGAGAGAGAGAGAGAGAGAGAGAGAGAGAGAGAGAGAGAGAGAGAGAGCAAACAAAGATGAAAGATCGGACGGAAATACCCGAGAGCGCGTTCTCATCCCTCGAGTCTGTTCCATTTTGTCTTTTGTTTTAGGGGAGGGGGGGAGCCGAGAAAGTTGTGGCATCTCACCAACGCAGCAACGGAGGACTGCCCTAATGATATGGTGGGTACTCATTGCTTTTAAAAGATCAACGGGTCCTGCCTTGTGTTCTGGCCGTGCGTGTCACTGTAGAAAGTAGGTCCTGCAACGGGGCAGTCGTTCTGCTTGGCATGAAAGGTCGTTCTGTCGTACTCAGTGGTTATGATTTTTTTTTGTTAAGTGTCGGGAACTTCAGTTATGTAAGGAAGTTTGGTTTCTCTCCGCTAAGGAACTTCCGTGAAATGTGAAGCTGTGGCGGAGCTGAATGGAGAGGTGTTTTCATCTTCCGTCTGTTTTCAGCTCCGTCATGCACTAGGCATCGAATAGCCTTTCTGCATAGGCATGAGGTTGATGAGAAAGCCTCCTATGCCATTTGTTGTATGCCCCTGTCAACATGCAGACTCGCCACATACTCAATTTTCCTTTGTTTTTTAAGGCTGTGCAATATGTCATATCAATATACATGCGTACACACGCACGCACGTACGCACTATCCGTGTCACTGTAGAGTCCGAGAAAGTTGGGTGGAAGGCACTGTTGCATCGGTTTATTGTTGCATCGCTTTTTAGGGAGGAGGGAAATAGTTTATTGATAGTAAAACATGTGTCTGTCGAGTGCGTTAAAGGGGATGAAGGGATCCGTGGTGAGTGATGCTGGTTCCTTGAAGAACGCCAGCTGCGGGGATACTGTTCAGGTGGTTGGTTGTTCGGGGGAGCTGGTTCGTGGTGTGTGTGTGTATGTGTTCGCGTGTTCATTCGCTTCCTCGACAGCTGGCACTCGACACACACAGCAGCTTGTTCGGAGTGTGAGAAGCCCTGTCTGTCACTCTCTTTCTTCCTCTTCCTCTCTCTTCCCTCTTCACTTTTCTTCCAATTGTCTTCCCTTCTTTTACTCTCGACTCCTTTGCCGGCCCATTCCCCCCCCCCCTCTTTCTTCCCCTCTTCTCCCCTCCTCTCCCTCCCCTCCTCTCCACACATCCTAACTGGACTGAAGCTGTTCACCGATTATTCATTTCATTTCATAATAGCGATGATCTGTAACCTCTTTCACCCCCTACCCCCCAACCCCCAATACCCTCCTTCAACTTCCGCCCCCCCCCCCCCTCCCATAAAAAATAAAAAATATATTGTTTTTTTTTTGTCATAGTTAACGGCAGTTGGCTAGCCATAATAACAGTAGTTTAACCGCGCCGGTAGTTACGGGTGACAGGCAGCGTAGGGGGAGGGGCGGGAATGGGGGGGAATTGATTTTTCTTCGTCCGTTGTGCATTCTTATCGTGTTTACTGTGAGGCCTTAGAGGCAGATCTCGTGTAATTAGACTTATTCTCTGTTTT
>BOPN01004305.1:62500-65000 GCA_017312705.2 Penaeus japonicus | reverse complement strand
ACCTTTTAGCAGATGGCGGTCTCATGGCATTTTTTTTTTTAAATCTTTCTCCACTGTTTCTTTGCGATGTTTCTTATTTGCTATTCTTTCTTCTTTCCATTCTGTTTTGCGATGTTTCTTATTGACTATTCTTTCTTCCTTCCATTCTATTTTGCGATGTTCTTCGTCTCCCGGGTGCCAGGCAGTGCCGTTGTGCTAAGTGTGGGCAGGGAGGGGGTTTGTGACTCCCCTGCGGTTGGCTCGTGCTGTCACTCGAGAACCGGGGCCACTAGCGTTCGCGTTCTCGCTCAGTTAGTTCCTCAAAAGCACTCGATTAATCCCCTCCTCCCGAGTTCGTAGATTTATCGTCCTTGGTCCCTTGGATTAGTCGTGTTGCATTGAATTCATTCTACGTGTTGCATTGGATTCACTCCTCGACGTGTTGCATTAGATTCATTCGACTCGGCGGGGTCTGTTCCTCGTACGCTTAGCTGAGTCGGTGTTGAGAGTGGAGGATTAGGGTCTAGGGTAGAGGGGTCGGGGAAAGGGGGAGGGGGTCTCAGACGGATAGGTAAAGGGGAAAGGGGAGAGGGATAAGGGAGGGGAAAGAGTATCTTCGCAGAGGGAGGGAAGGACGGAGGGAGGGAGGGAGGGAGGGAGGGGGAGATCTCAGAGTATCAGGTGAACCGAGTGCGGCAGCGGGGGTGTGTGAGACAAAGTGGCGTGGTTATGCGGTACACCGAGCCGCGGATCAGGTGTTTTTAACCTGGGCTTCGGAAGCTCTGGGCTCACCTGTGTTTTTTAGAGGGCGTAGGAGAGAAGGGGGGGGGGGGGGGAATGAGAAAGGGAAGGGAGGAAAGGAAGGGAGAGAGAAGGATGGCGAAGAAAATGATGAAGGGGGAAAGAAAGAAAGGAAGAAAAAAATACTAATAGAAAGAGAGAGAGATAGAGATAGAGATAGAGATAGAGATATATAGAGAATGAAAGGTGCAAATGGCATAGTAAGAAGAAAGAAAGGGGGGCAGACAAAGTAGAGAGGAGGTAAATCTGAATTGAAAGAATAGGGTGGAGGAGAAGAAGGCCCGAGAAGATGTGAATAAGATGATTAAGATACAAGAAAGATATTACACTTGGAACTTATTAAGAATGCAAAGCAAGTCACGCAGAACCATACCGGAATTCTCTCCAGGTCGTCCCGATATCATGTCGAATTCAACGATTTTGCAATGAAGATCCAATTACCGCGTCTTGATTAGCTTTATAGAGGTCATTGGCAGAGGGTGATTGCGTGCATGCGGTCATGAGGCCATGTGTGGTCTGTGCTGCTACGACCTGGGTTTTAGTGTGACGGTGGAAATGGGAGGTAGGGCGGAGGGTGGTGGTAAGTTGGGTGGGCAGTGGGGAAGAGAATTAGAGGAAAGGGGAGGGATGAGGTGGACGAGCGAGGGGAGGAGAGGAGGGAAAAAGAGAGAGGAAAAAAAGAAGAGAAGAGGAAAGAGAAGAGAAAAGAGAAGAGCAGAGTGGAGTGTAGTGTAGTGTAGTGGAGAGGGAAAAGGATGTGAAGGAGGGAGCTATATGGTAATATTTCCTCCTCCAAGGTCGCGTGGTGGTCACTTCAAGGTTCTCCCCACCCCCCTTCATTCCTCCCTCCCCCCTTCCGTTACCTAATGCTACCTCCCCTCCCCTGCCCTCCCATCCCAACGCCGCCACAAAACACACACAAAACACACGCAAAACACGCACAAAATCTCCTTCTCCTTGCCTCCTCTTCCGAGCGCCTCACGGAACACTTCTGCAGGAGAGAAATGCAATAAAACTCCCTTCCGGTCTGTGGTCTTCGTACGGTTATGTAAGAGAGGGAGGGAGGGAGGGAGGGAGGGAGGGAGGGAGTGAACGCCAGAGAACTTTATGGAATGTCTTGTCTCGTCTCCTTGATGGGTGTTTGTGAACGCTGGTGCATTTTTGTGCGTGTGCGTGTGCGAGTGTGAGTGCGTGTGTGAGTGTGAGTGTGAGTGTGAGTGTGAGTCCGAGTGTGAATGCGTTTGTTCCAAATATATGGAAATTTGAATAATGGGTTAAGAAAAGAGTTAGTTTGATTGTGAATAGGATAGAAGGAAGTTACGAGAATACGAAATAGGATACATATATGAGTGACATATAAATCAAGTGTTTATTGCCTTTCCTCAAAGTATTGACGTCATATTTAAAGAGAATATATGTATATTTGCAGACAAACTAAACAAGCGTTTATAAATAATAAACTGACTGACAGATACAAGTTCATTTATTTTTATAAAATAATTGTACATGAAAATAATCCTTCTAGAATAAACCTGAGGTAAACACCGAGGGTCCTGCGATGTTGCCACCGGGAGGGTCACTATTTATTCATTCATTGGAGTCCTGCAGCGCCTCGTGGACAAGCTCATGTATAATGCACAAGCCAACCTCTCCCCCACCCCCTCCCTCCCTCCCTCCCCCCTCCCTCCCTCTCCCCCCCTCCCCCCTTTTTACTCCTACT